>SCHK01059878.1:1893-17096 GCA_004124795.1 Poropuntius huangchuchieni
AATTACACAATATATTAAAATTGTAAAACTACTTCACGATATTACTTTTTTGATCACAAAAAGTCAGCCTTGGTGAGAATATGAGACTACTTTCAAAAACATTTTTAAAAAATCTTTCAAATATCAAATGAGTGATGTTTCAAAATATGCACTATTCATAAAAAATGGACACAAGTTAATCTTTAAAAACACTAACAATAATAACAACATTAGCTAATCTTAAAATGAATATCCATTTTTTTTTCTTTTGGTTCATTAATTCACTTGTAGCTATTAAAATAAATTAGTTTTTTTACCGTTTTATTTTATTTATTTATTTTTACTCAAATAGTAGGCCTACACAATTTTAGCAGATTATTAGTATTGGTATCAGTATTTTGAAATCAGTGCATCACTAACCACAGAAATAACAGACTGATACGTCATTCATTGCATCAGTCTTTTTAAATGGAACACCAACAAAATGAGATGCTTGAAACGAAAGCATGAAAGCTTATGGAGGGAGGCTTTAACACAAATGGCGAATTAAAATGCAACATTTTCAGGATAAATAACCAGGAGGCAAATATTGCAGACAATTACGCTTAATACATCGAGAGAAGCAAAAATTGTGATCACGATTAATTGTGCAACACTAAATTGAATAATGACACTGTTGTATTTTAAAGCTGCTTTACAGAAGAATCTAAATTGTCTTCATAGTTGAATTTACATCATTGGTTCTGTTATTTTCTGTTTATCACTGTGAAACTGCTTTATAGTTCAGCTTGAACCAACTAAAACCCACTAGCCTAAAACACAGCTACAGTACCATCTTAAGCTAGATTTTCCAACAGTAAGTTGTACTTTTCAGTGCCGACTAACGGCCCCAAAGAATTTTTCCATCCTGGATGCCGCAAACATCACAAACTTCAGAAAATACAGTGGAGGAGGTACACTGACCATTGCAGTTTTAAATGAAATGATAAAAACCTTTGTGTCCAACTCCCAGAGGTTGTTTAGCAAGCCAATTAGACTACATCTGCAGTGTTTTTTCAGCTCTTGCTATTTTAGTGTACAATATGCATCATGCGGTCCACGGACGAGCCATCTGGGGACGAGTCGAGGTTGCCTCCTCTGCTTTGTGCTTACGACCGTTATGCATCCTTTTTTTGCATTATTGATAATAACTCTGCAAACCACTACCAGCCTTTTACACAAATACCCTCTTTTTTCTTTCTCTCAAGCTAGGTCCTTGACAGAAGTCGCAGTTGCAGTTCCTCGGGGCCGGCGTTCAATAATTAGTTTCGCTTTAATGGCTGCTGGGAGGGCCGAGGGATTCCTGTAATCCCTGCATCTGCTCACCTCTTACCGCTAATCTTCCCGGTCTATCTACAGCCGACACTTTCCCAGCGCTGAGCCTACAGGTAGTGATAATGAGGTACGCAAGCCCTCCCACACACACACTTGCTTCTTCCCGGCCCCTTGACTCCTGAAATCTTTCCACAGATTTCCCTCCTGCGTTCTCTTGCTAAATGCGAACACACAAGCTCGCACAAAAATGTTTGCATTCGCACATGCTTGTTGAAGTAATTACAAACGGATGCAACTTCGGCTACACACACCAACCTTTCTTACTCCAGTTCGCCCAATGTGCACTAAAGCGCTGCCAACGTCTGTGTTTTCCTATGTCTTTTCTCTCTGTCTCTGCAGTCATTATCTGTAGGGGAGAGCGAAGTACCTAAACGCTCTCTCAATGCTCTCTGGCACACCTGGCTCGTTAGGAAGCCTATATTATCTCTAATTAGTCTCTAATTCTGGCCAGGCAGAGCCCCACCCTCCACAGGTGCTGACACTAAACAGCCTCATTAATATTGCTAGCGGGGCAGAATGCGCCGGCGAAGATCAAACAGGCCTTAATTGAGCCTGGCTTAACTTTATAAAGCTGAGCAATTGAGGAGGAGGGGGCCTTGTGTAATCACTCAAAATTAAGGCAAATTCACAAATATTTGATAAAAAACTTCATGTCTGAACAATAACAGAGTAGATAAGCAGGCCGCTTTCAAGACCACTCAGATGTACGGTGGATGAAACCACACAGCCGGCAGCCAAAACACTGCTCCTGGTTTATTTTTTATTGTCCCCATTAGGATCGTAATGGCTTCGTCGGACTGTCTGTTGCTCTTTCACCCTCCTTATGTGCAGAAAAAGGCTCCATTATGTCTCTTTTTCCATTGTGCTAATGAGGTTAGACCAGAGGACTTGCCTTAAGGACAACAGCATGTCCGACTCATTCAAGACACTGTAACATGTCAGTCCTTTCATAACTCTGACTGAAACTTCAGAGTCCATTAAAGTCCAAAATGTAATTTGATTAACTTGCACTGACAACACAGAACCTGCCAGATTCACTTTGTTTTTACATTCGGAATAAATCACAAATAAAAGCTTGACAATGGAATACATAAAAGTGGAGACAGAAAAAAAATACTACTTTTAATATTTTTCTACTGTAGAATAAAAAAACTAATATTTATTAGTAATAATGAACATTTTTACATAGTTGAATAAATGAGAAAATAATAGTAATAATAATAATAATGATGTTCTATTTATCGTTGTTCTATTATTTAATATTAGATTAATATTAGTTTTTTATATATATATATATATATATATATATTTTTTTTTTACATAATAATAATAATAATAAACCATCATTTTCAATAAAATCTTTCTATTTGCAGCAAGGAGTAAATGTTTTGTGCATTATAATCCAATATTGTGAAAAAATTAAGTTATTTTATTGTGTTTTTTCATTGTTGTTATATTAATATTAGATTGTTTACACAATAGTAATATAACAACAGTAAATTATTCTAAATATTAAATTAAATATTATAAATATTTATTTAATTTTTTTCTTAATCTTATCTCTATAATAATTATATAATTATAATCTTCAACAAATCTTTCTATCTGCAACATAAAAAATGTTGTGTGCATTTTAATCCAATTTGTGTAAAATTTGTGAAACTGGTGCATTATTTCTGATTCATCTATCACACAAAAAAAAGAAGACCAAATTGATCACATACATATGACAGTATGCATACAATGCATGCAGCAATGTAAGAGCAGAATGCTACTGTATTCAGAACACAACCAATACATCAGTTTTTTTTACACATGCACAACCTATTCAAAGGTCAGGACTGCAGTGTTCATTTCAGCTCCAGTAACCTTATAAAAAGCAGAACATGAGGAGGAAACTCATAATCTGTTAATTACTATGCTAAAATAGCACCAGTAGATTGTGTAAATGGAACACACAACCTTGAAATGGTCATGGCTCCATTACAGCGTTGGGTTGGTGGAAAAAGAACAGGACCTCAAACATCGTGACCCTTCATCCCCCACTACGCACATCATGTAATGGTTTTTCTCTCTTTGCATCTCCTTCCCCCCTCAATGCATTTCAGGTCTATCCATCTCTTTGCCTCGAGTGCCCTGAACCCCCTGACCTGCCGGGGATGAAGGGCCAAAAAAAAAGACAGGAAAAAAATAGATATAGGCCTAGAGAAAATGAAAGAGCAAAGAAGAGGGCAGAAGATTGAGGGGAAAAGTTTCAAAGAAAAAATGTAGAGGACAGAACAAGAGCGGATCTCAAAAAAACTATTTTAGCATGACAGACCATATAGGTATCTGAAAAGCATCAAAAACGTTAAAGGAACAGAGCAGCTAAAAGCGATCATCCTGTATGCTGTTGTTTTGTCATAAAAAGCAATCATTGCTTGAAAAAAGCAAAAAAAATGTACTAGTCATACTATAATAAAAGTATAATTTTTGGACATCATGACATGCTTTTTATCTTATAATACTACTACTACTAATAATAAAAACAATAATTATTGTTATTATTAAATTTAAAAAATATATATAGTGTATAGTATATACCCTCTGTTTCATTTATGGTGATTATATAGTGATTTCTTCCAAGTTCTTATTTTGTGGATCATAAAAGTTTGGAATGACATTAGCGTGAATAAATAATGACCTCATTTCGAGTGAACTTCTCCTTTAAGGTGGCTAAGAAATTCCAAAATCAGGAGGATGAGAGGTTGTAAGCGATGAGGCAGTGGCCTTTCTGAGCCCCCTGCGGCATCAGACTCCCACGGCCACATGCCATGAGAGCTCCAGAGCTCTTCCCATCCACCCTTCCATTTGTTCAATCAATTTCCATCTCCGTATCATCCTGTCTCAATATGACTTTCCCCAGGCCGGGGCTGTGTGGGTGATCGATCACCAAAAGAGTTCAGAGCTGAAATTGAAATTGAATGACGCCTCCATTCTAAGCGCCGAGGATCAATGTACAAATGCAAGAAGGTGCTGGCAAGATTAATTAATAAATTCATTGATTGCTTAAGAGGGACACGATGGGGAGCATTAGGAAGTCTGTTTTTTTCTTCTATGAGAAAGCGATAATCAAATTTGAAGTCGATGTCCTCTGCGGTCTCATGGGTGTCATGGGCACAGTTCAATAAGTACTGTTCCCACTTCTCATCTCTGAGACATTTTGAGGACAGGCATCTTATCGAGAGGAAAACAAAATCCGAAATCTTTTAAAAGGTATTTAAGGACAAGAGTTTGTACTCTGTCTTTTTAAGACAGCATGTTCTCTGCTGTTTCAGACCCTAAAAAAGCTACCCAGAAAAAAAGATGGAAACTTAATTCAGAAGCTTCTGGGGGACATGGTGTCAAGATGAATATATATCACACAGTTGGAAAACGTGAAGAATGGCATGCTCTCAGCAGAAGGACAGCACAAGCTTTTTGGAAACAACGCAATGTTAATTTCACCAGGAAAATTGTAGGGCTGAGTAAAAATATTGATTTTCCAATCAACCGTGATCTTCATTTGAACAACCAAACTGAATTAAAAATGGAAACATTTGTCTTTCTAGAGTTTTGCATGCAAAAATCATCCCGTGTGTTTTGAGACATTTTGTATTGGACTGTTTATCCAAAGTGCAAAGGACAGTCCATAAAGGGCCTATAGAAGAAGTGTGCATTAGAAAAAAATACTCCAGACCAGTATAAGTCAAATAAATCAACCGCTCTCTTCAAGCACAGTCTGCAGAAAAATTCAATCTTCCTCTCTCTCTCTCTCTCTCTCTCTCTCATGGATTTTGGGCCAGGTGGTGTCATCTGCAAGATAACAGTTTTGTCAGATCTGATTGATTTCTAAAAAATAAATAAATAAATAAATAAAATGAATCCCTAATCCAGGATTAATTTCAAACCACGTCTTTCACATCACTCCCACATACTTTTTATATCACCAGCTTCTCCTTAGAAATACTATTACAACTTCATGTAACTTGTTTATGCAATGCCTAAAAAGCTTGTACATGAAAAACAGACACAGTGTCCCTAGAACACATGTACGCCTCCACCTGAAACTACAGCAAAGAGAAGAATCCGAACAGACTTTGAGTGACATCATCCACGTGCCCACGGGGGAGGTACTGAACCTGACAGAGAACAACTACAATAAAAAAGAAAGCAAAAGAGAGGGAGAAAAGAGGGAAGACATGCCAGCAACACGCAGCTGACGACACGCTCTGCTTGACTTTGGGAAGGGAGGCGGGCGCTCGCCTTACAACGATTCTGCATTTTTCCAATGAATATGGAACAATCCCATCACGCAACATTACCCAGATCATTCTGCGGGACTAACGCCGGGTCTCATGACATTGCTCTCTCTATCTCAGGGTTGACACTTCCTCTCTGGAGCCTGGGAAGGAACATGGAAAAGGCACAGTAGGCATCTAATGCTGCAAGACCACCTCAAACAATGAAGACAATACGTCAAGACCCCTTTAAATGAGAGAACGGCAGCAGAACAAACCCGCTGAACTGGTATACAGCACATTCCTACACTGCTGACACTGGGTCTAATTCACTCATGGCTAAATGTCTTACTGTACACATAGAAACAATTGAATTCACAATCGGTGCATAATCACATGATTTTGTTATTAGACAAAATGTAATTCTGATGAATTTGTATTATTCTCATTGAGGGAGCTTGTGCCTGCAGTTAGTAATTAGCATAATACATGCCTACCATCTCCATATATGGATGTGGAAATGGAAGCCATTAAAGGGAAAGTTCACCCAAAAATGAAAATTCTGTCTTTAATTACTCTCTCTCATGCCATTCCAAACCTGTAAGACCTTCGTTCATCTTCAGAACACAAATTAAGATATTTTTGATTAAATGTGAGAGCTCTCAGACCTTCCCTAGACAGAAACACAACTGAAATGTTCCCAGATCCAGAAAAGTAGGAAGGACATCGGTATAACAGTCCATGTGACATCAGGGGCTCAACTTCAGTTTTACGAAGCTACAAGAATACTTTTTGAGTGCAAAGAAAACAAAAATAACAATTAATTCAACAATTCTTCTCCCCCGAGTTACAGAATCATTTTGGAATCAGATTGCACACAATGTACTACATAAAGATAGAAAATGTCTTAGAACACCACAAGTTAGGCAAGATAAAGGCAACATAAAAAAAAATGGATGCAGCACCCTGCTCTTTTCTGCTTCTCTATTACTTCATTAGACTTCATTAGTCTCTTTCCCTTTGTCTTCCTCTCTATCCCTCCATGAATTTAAAGGTCAAATGGCATCACTGAAGAGGCATTTGTAATGATAAACATTGCATATTTAGTCAGATAAAGTGGGCTAACTGCCCAACATTGACACATACACATTAAAGTGCAAACATCACTACACTATGTGTGTGTGTGTGTGTGTGTGTGTGTGTGTGTGTATGTGTGTGTGTGTGTGTGTGTGTGTGTGTGTGTATGTGTGTGTGTGTGTGTGTGTGTGTGTGTTTATGCACCATCCACTTTATGCACCATCCACGGTTCAGCCTTTCTGCTGAGGATTATTGGACATGTCAGTCTTAATGCTGTCTCTGCAGTGCAGGACAGAGAAACAGCCTCAAGTCATTATACAGTAGTATGCAGTGTGTGTGTGTGTGTGTGTGTGTGTGTGTGTGTGTGAGAGAGAGAGAGAGAGCTAGATGGTAGTTCAAGTAATTTATAGTCAACATGAAATCAAAACTGACCTCATTTACCATCTTAACACACATTACTGTGCATGAACTGCAAAAATGTTTTTAGAATTTCCTATAATTCCCATCCCTATCAATATTCCTGATGTATAAAAAGAAATCATTTATAATTTGTTGAATACTTTGTTTTCACAAGTACACTAAAATAAAGTAGTGAAAGGGTTGCAGGTGGAATGCAAGTAAATCTTTCTGTTTTTCTTTCCGCATATATATTTCAGACTTCTTGACACCTCTTACAATTCTGCAGCCAAGTTCCAGTGTCTGCAAGCCCCTCTGCTCATACACACACTTCTCTCAACAGCAGGCAGCATTCACTGTCACCAGCCAGTTCACACTCCCTCCTTCACACACACGCACACACACACACACACACACACACACACACACACACACACACATTTATATAATCACACTACTATGCTGCTTTAGAATCCATCTGGCATTAACTGGACCAAAAACGTGACAGTCAGTCCCCTCCACCACCAGGTGCTTTCAGAACAAGGCACAAACAATGAGAAAGTCTGTCTCCCGTTGAGCTATGTGACTATTAAATAACAGTTTAAATTTTGATGTTCTCCAAAGACACAACGGGAAATAGCAAAATCCCCTGATGAGCGCTACGGTATGTCTTAATCTACTTCTAGAAACTTAATCTGAAATTTACTTACATGTTTTAGTGCAATGTCCAAATGACCAGCTGAGCTGAACTGAAGCAAGCTGCACTGAAATGAATCACTTTTAAACTAAACTCATTTATCTCAATTACCTTGGGACCAGTTGTTTAAAAGTAACTGCAGAAAAATAGTTTAACTGAACAGGAAAAAAAACAAACTGAATTAAGACAAAAACTTTAAACTTAAAGGAGACCTATTGCGCCGCTTTTTACAATATATAATAAATACAAAATACCGTACAGATCATTTATTATACCATTTTGAAAATGCCAATTTTGAGTGGAAGCAGAAACATGCTGTTTTCGTGCATTTCTCTTTAAATGCAAATGAGCTGCTGCTCCCCAGCCCCTTTTCCAGAAAAGGGCTGTGCCTTTACAGTTTGTACCTCAGATACTCTGTTAAAAAACATCTGTTTGGTTTTGATTATCATGTCTATCACACTGCAATCATGCGTTATAAACCATATTAGTTTTTAATTTCTGATATATGGTTTTCTGAACGCACATATCCAAAGCACATGCACGAACAAAGTTTTCCTTTGCGTCTTATTGCGCTTAAACAGTCAAAAAGGTAAAGAAATCGGAAATGAATTTACCTGTCACAGAATGCTTTCAAACAAGAAGATCCAAGTGCAGCTTTTATTTAAGAGTCCAAAACGGTAATCCACATAGGGGCAAATGCAGAAAAAAATAAAAAAGGTAATCCGTAAAAGGAATCCGCAAAAACTGAGAACAGGAAACAATATAACAGAACTCAATACTCCAGCAACAAAGACAAACAGAACATGGTATATATAGAGAGACAAACAAGACTAATCACACACAGCTGGAAACAATGAGACAATAATTAGTGCAAGAGGTGATGGGAACTGAAGTCCAGATCAAACCTGAATAGTGACCTCTAGGGCTGTCATAGTGGGCAGCCAATGATGTGGTGCCCAGGGAGCAGTTGGGGGTTCGGTGCCTTGCTCAAAGGGTCTCACCTCAGTCGTGGTATTGAGAGCGCTGGACATTCACTCACCCCACCCACAATTCCTGCCTGACTTGAGACTTGAACCTGCGACCTTTGGGTTACAAGCCCTACTCTCTAACCGCAAGGCCACGCATATATATAAAAACATTTATATTGTATTGAGTCGACTTTACTCAGCAGGCTAACAGTAAATGCACACACACAAAAAAACACTGTGTATAGTATAGTTCAACTTAACTACACTGGATAAGCTTTAATTTCTCAACACTGTAAAAGCCCTTCCTGGCTCTGAGGCTTCAGTTCATGGTAAAGAGAAGAATGTCTGGATCTCTATGGCAGGAGCTCAATAAAGAGATGCATGTGGGCTGTGTCTGATATTGAGCTGTGCCGAGGTGGGCTGATTGTGAAAAAACACTGCCTTTGTTTTCTATTTCCTTTTCTATATATCTCTTTCTTTATCTTCTAGTATGTGTGCCAGTCTAACTCTCTGGAAACCTCTCTTTCCTGTCCGTCTGCCTGTTTTTTGCACTCTGATAGCCTTTTCTTTCTCTGTCTGTCCTTTTGTTTTATTTTTTGCTCTTGTGGTTAGGAAAGCTTCACAAGTTTCTATCACCCTTCCAATTGCACTCAAAGCAAAAAGTCCTAGTAAGTAGATTTTATTTGTATTCATCCAGAGTTGAACATCTAATTTGCAGTCCAAAACCTTACACCTCACTCTCCAGGAAGCAGACCATACCCTATCTGGGTCCAAACAATGCCGTCCACCTCGTACCAAATTCATGACTTCATGTCACATAAACTCACCTTTCACAACAGTTCCCTGAGGTTTCCAAGAGTCATCTGTAGGTCAGCTTGGTGTCTCCTGCACAGCACTTTCAACAGTAACTATACATTACCGCAATTTCATCACCCCAGCAAGATCCCGGTTCCAACATATAGAGGCAGTTAGTCTCTTTTCAGCCAATTGCTTGCATCTTTATCTGTTTTTCTAGCTTTCAGGTGGGCCAGCTTTTCAGGAGCTGCCGGTAGATAGAGGCACAGTTGGAGGAATTTTAATGAACATTGCAAATGGATGGTATCTGCACACCATGGGGAGCATTTGTTTGGACATAATTATCTGTTACAGCTGGCAAATTGAGCCACAGGCCCATATGTGTCGGCATTAGCACACGTTAATAAAAACGCAGCACTGAGCTAGCCTGGGCCACTCATTTAACCAAGGCACTTCACGTTGATCTTATTAGAAAATGCGGGAGCCAGTCACGAATGCACTCATCTGATGTGCCAAACCAAACCGGCAAACCTGAAGTGTTTTAGTCAGTATTCACACAGACAAAAAACCTAGAAGAAAAAGAATATTTCACATGGCTCAGTCATAAGGTTTTTTTTTTTTTGCTGGATCATTGGGTCTGTAACTCAACATTTCACAGGCTTCACCACACAAGAATGCTCCATTTTAATTTTTAGCAATATTTATATTTTGTATTTCTCATTTATATATTAAATTCTTATATAAACTAAACAAAATCATAAACACCAATTTTCATTATTTGTTAATATTATTATACAATGTTAATTATATGTTGACAATATTAATTCCTTTATAATTGACATATTTCAAATTACTAAAAAATTGCAACAAGCTGAAAATTGAAAATCCGGAGAAGGTTAACACCGCAAATATGCAAATAAGAACATTAACCCGTGGTTTCAGTTTTAGGTTTAGGAATGTTTAGTGTGAAATGTCTGTTAATGAACAGTAGTGTGAAACGTGATTACAGATCCCAGGATTTCATTTATACAGGGTTTAGGATGACTCAGGGTTAACAATTTCAAGTGTGAAAAGCCCTTTTTTGTATCAAGCAGAAAAAATGTCATTACATAAAGATAAAAAATAATGACTGAAATGGGTGAACTATCCCTTTAAAGGCCTTCTTAGCTTTAGCCTTTTGTTTCTGATGCAACGCAGCACCAATAACAGGTTAAAATCCCTGATGTCTTACTCTCGGATCCCCATAACGCTGACACAGCCCTGCAGAGACCTCATAGGAAGGTAGTCTTCAAAGACAAGCAGGTAATAGCAGGGAGCAATGTGGCATAGGTGGGGGTGGTTGGGCTGGAGGGGGAGTGGCTTAAATGCTAATAAGAGAGCAGACGAATAAAGGTATCAAAATGACTGTGAAGGAATAAGCTGTGTCTGTTCACTGAGTTGTTGCAGCTGAATCGATGCTGAGGGGCTACTGAGGTAATTTACGACATGATCGCTATGTCGCTGAGAGCAAAGCATAAATCTACCTCATCACAATTAAACCAAGGGCATAGCAAGGACTAGCCTAATGTGGAGAGAAGAAAAACAGGAAGAGAAACAGATAAGATGGAACAGTTATACTACACATCGCATTCACTAACTACCCACAATCCAGTTTAACCAGGTGCTAAATGAGTTGAAATAGTGCTCCATCATACTTAAATGAAGTAAATTTTTAGCAAAAAAAAAAATCTTGCCTTCTATGCAAATTAGGCTCATTATGGATTCACAAATCTGAGCTGCGCTATTAGTGCAATAAACCACTTTTGTGTTTTGTTGTAGTTCTTTGTTCATTTGCATGCTGACATAAGAGGCAGTTCAACAATAACTAATCAAGAGAAAATGTTGACCAGTTTCTCCAATTCATTCATCAATGGTTTCTGCAGTTTTCCTCACCACTCCAGTTTGGTCAGTGCATTTACATAAAGCAGTGGGGTTAATTAAACGAGAACATATATCTCCTATGCTACCCTCTCAGTGCAAAGGGCCCTACTGAAAACCAGGCGTGCAAATGAATGAATCTAAACAATCTACTGACAAGCGTCCCAAGGGATACTACCATACTTCATCATCTGTAATGCAATTTCTTGGATGTTCACTCCATAAAATGCTGCAATAATTAATTTAGAGGCATGGAAAATTAAATTAGACGAACATACGGATTTAAACTCACAAGATTGGCTGCACAGATTAATTGTGTTTTAAACTGAATAAATTAATAAATATATTAATACAAAAAAATTATATCAAATTATAGTAAAATGTACTAAAATGACTAAATATGATGAGATGAAATATATAAAGCTAAATGAAATAATATATGCGTAATATTTATCATGATGTTCAAAAGTTTAGCATCTGTAAGGCTTTTTTAAAGAAGTTAATACGTGTATATTGCAAAAATGCATAAAATTGATGAGAAAATACAGTAAAAGTATTTATGATGTTAAAAGATGCAAAACTTCAATAGGTTGGTATAGTAACATTATATCAGTTAATGAAATTACCTGTAAATTTAAGTTTAAACGGTAAAACCTAAATTGTTTTTTTACGGTAGAATTCTGGCAACCACAGTTGCCATTTTTTACCGTAAATTTTATGGACTTTTTTGTGAGAATTTACATTCAATTTTATAGACTCCAAATCTTTGAATGGAAATCTAGCCTATATGAAAAAGTGAACTGTTCTAATTGGCCAAAATCTAATTCCTTCCTATAGTAGGTCATAAGTGCAAACCTCAACCCAACCCATATAAACCTGCTCTGCTTTATGCCACAAATTTTTCGAGTTAATGTTAAAAATGAAATAAAGAGATGATGAGATGTCAGGCCAGACAGTCAGTTGCCAAGGCGATGGCCCACCCAGCCAGACCGTGATTGGTGCTGGTGGGCGGAGGCCGGGAACGGGACGCTTGATGAGCGTCTCAGGTACGTGGGCGTGTTCAGCCCCCGCGGTCTGACGGATGAAGCGATGGGGGAGCTCATCTGACAAAGTCATCTTGCCCCCAACTGATACACCTTAATGATGAATGCGTACCTGACGTAGTTGACAGGAGAGGGTGGAAAACAATTAGTGCCATGTTGATCTGCCAGTCTCTCCCCTCTGCACACGAAAGCGGGACAATCAGTCTCCTTATCTCCATTAGCGCCGACAAACAACGAGACGGAAAGCAAGAACAAACGAGCGCAGAGAAAAGATAAATGCACGCCGGTGCAGGAGGAGAGAGTGGAGAACAATGAAGTGTCTGGCCTCGTGACGCCATTATCATTAGTAATAATACGAGCTGAGTGAAGCGCGAGAAGGGGATGAAATAAATAACAGGATGCGTGATGAACAGATGAGACCGGGAGAGGAACAGGGGGATACTGAGAGCCGCGGCTCTGTGGCAACCAGGTCAGCTTGATGAATGCAAGTGTCTCGCAGGGGGACGGGATGCGGAATTCTCTTTGTCTCATCTGCTGCAGACACAATTTGGGCTTTGTAGAATAATTCGGCAACATGAGGGTGGACATGTCTTCCCTGTCCTTTCGCAGCTGTGGGGACAGGTGCTATTGTTCAGACTGTATGATTGGAAGGTGATGATTAAAACATTTTTCCACCCTCCCTTTGTCTGACTGTGGCGAACAGCGTTGTAGTCCTAAACCCATGGGAGAATTTGTATCCAGAAAGGGCGACGGTCATGGAAACAGTCCTTTATCCACTAGAGGAACGTTTCTATTCTTGGTTTAGGTTAGTTTTCCATTGTGTGTCTTAAAAATAGAGTTCAAGTATATTCAGAAATAATGAAAGGGAAAAAGGATAAAGGACATGGGTTGTTTTACATTAGTATAGGAGTGCACAATGAAAAGCAAAATTGTGCTGCAAGTATTTGTCCTTTGTTTTTGCTTCACCGTCATCCAAAATCAAACCGTTACTCATCAAGCCCACGTGAAATCTGCCCTGCTGTTCATTTTCTATGTTGTTTGGGAGGACAAAAAATCTGTGGAATTTAAAGTTAAAAAAAGATGGAAGGGCCAAACTCTTTCACTGTGCCCTAACCAGGCATGATGAGACAAAAATCATATATTTTTGTCTGTTTTTCTTCTCAAGGGGGCTACAAGAAGAGCTTTTCAACCAGGCATGACATGACAAAATTCAAGCAGCCTGAAAGAAAAAATGAGGTGTGGCCTGATGCAATCACAAAAAAATAACCAATCAGAAGAGGTCTCTATGTTAGCTGAACAGAAAATAGAAATAGAAAATCCCAATCATTTTTTAATCTCCCTTTGGTCTCAAACTGAAGAGTCCTTTCATCTGTTTTCCAATTTCTTTTTACTTGCAAACATGCTAGATGGACATCTTTGACCCATGAGCACCGAGTTTTTAAGATATGTCCAATTAAAAGCTCAACAATGGATCTCAAAACATTTCTTATGTTGCACTCTATCTAGCAGCTTTGGAACACAAGAATGGGTCCTACGTAAACAGACTCTTATTTGTAGCTGAAAACATTTGCAAAAAATGTCGTAGGCCTTGTGGGTATTGCACATGTTATGATATGTCATGCAGTGACACTTGTATTCTAATTATGTTTGGGTCATTTCCTGGTTTATTCCCCAACGTTTCCTACAAGATCTCTTGTCTCCAGTCTACAACAGACAAAAAGTTAATATATAAATGTTAATAACAGAATACATAACCACATTTATTCGCCAGGACCACATGCTCAGATTTCCGGCAATCTGAGTGAACATTCATACCTTCCATGTGATTCCGTGGAAGCCCTGGATTATCAAATCCTCTCTTATCTTCTGCCTCCACAGAGACATTAGCATTGTACTTAGTACTACTGCTTTCGCATACAAGCGATAGCATCTACATAAATGCAATTTTACCACTCAGTGGAGGTATTTTCCATTAAAAAGTGTTGTGGAGGAGGGGAGGCGAGTTGTTTGTTGAAACCAGATGTGTGGGAGTTCTTTGATTTTTCTGCTGGTTGATCAGACCCGATGAAGTCACTGAGATGGCGTGAGCGCAGACCTGCGTGTTGCACATATGTGCGAGAGCTTGTGGGAGTGTTAACTCGTACTGTGGAGGTTTTCTTTTCTTCTGCTTGATTGAGGTGGTGATGGAACCCACAGACTTTGTGATGGACACCACAGGAGCAGATTTTCAGAGTGACTCGAAGTGCTTGTGAGTGAGTGTGTGTGTGTGTGTGTGTGACGGTGATGACAGTGACAGAGATGGGCATACAGCAGTAATGGAGTTTACACACAGAGAGCGGGTATCATAGTGACAGACGCCATGGTGGGAGCGTAAAAGACCTCATTCTTGTAGCCCCCTGAGAAGAGAAAAAAAAAAGACAATATGTGAAACTTTTGAAACTGGACTTTCAAAGTCTTTTCAAAAACATGAACACACTTTTCTAAAGAGCTCTTGTGTCCCGAGGGATATTTAGTCACCTTGATGATGAGCGGGGGGGAAGAAAGCTTATTATGGGATCACATCCTTCATGAAGAGGCTCTCATGCTCACACAGGAAGCTGCACAGGCCACTTTGAACTCATTTAACAAAATCATTATTTACTGCAATAACAGACTTCTACGTATTATATATATATATATATATATATATATATATATA
>SCHK01059981.1:0-10669 GCA_004124795.1 Poropuntius huangchuchieni
CGTGCAGCCCTAATATCACTGTATTGTAAAGGCAGCACAACAAGAACAAAAACACCAAATAAATCTCTATTAAAGGGTTACTCCACCCCAAAATGAAAATTTGTCGTAGTGAAAATGTCATTAATCACTTACCTCCATGTCCTTCCAAACCCGTAAAAGCTTCGTTCATCCTTGGAACACAATTTAAGATATTTTAGATGAAAACTGGGAGGCTTGTGACTGTCCCATTGACTGCCTAAATTACACTGTCAAGGTCCAGAAAAGTATGAATGACATCGTCAGAATACTCCAACTGCCGTCAGTGGATTAATCATAACATTATGAAGCTACGACAACACTTTTTGTACAGAAATAAAACAAAAATAACTACTTTATTCAACAATTCAGCACCATAACGTCACCGTAGCATCACCGTAGCGACATTTTGGAGAATATCGCTGCACGCAAAATACGTACACTCTTCTATGTCAGCCACGTCACAGGGATGCGCTGTTTGCATTCAGATCAAAGCGTAAATACACGTAGAAAACGCATCCATGTGACGTGGCTGACACAGAAGAGTGTACACATTTTGCATGCAGCGATATTCTCCAAAATAGCGCTACAGTGACGCTACAGTGACGTTACAGTGCCGAATTGTTGAATAAAGCCGTTATTTTTGTTTCCGTTTCCATACAAAAAGTATTCTTATCGCTTCATAACATTATGGTTGAACCACTGATGGAAAATGGGGTATTCTAACGATGTCTTTCATACTTTTCTGGACCTTGACAGTGTAATTTACCACGCAGTCAATGGGACAGTCACAAGACTCCCAGTTTTCATCTAAAATATCTTTTAAAGGAAATTTCATCTTTTACAGGTTTGGAACGACATTGGGGTAAGTGATTAATGAAAAAAAAAATTTTTGGGGTGGAGTATCCCTTTAATCTCCTTAAAAATAGAAATAATGTTGATCTTGTTAGGAGGAATATGCGATGCTTTGTTTAGATCACGGTGAGCCATGTTTAAACCCTCCGTGACTCCGGATTTCTTTTTTATCATTTGTTATTATTTATTGGCAACACATTTGATCACATTTATTGTATTTATTTTATTATGACAGTCAGACAATGTTTCTCTTCAAAATTTTTTAATCTAAGTTTGATTTCAATTGAATTTTGACAGTCTAGCGCCCCACCAGGAAAAGTCTGTGGCCAGTGTCAAGGTTTCCATAGTGCTGAACGGACAGGCATGTAATAAAGCCTCTATTAGTATCTCTCACAGATCTTGATCTATGACGCACACACCCCTGCGTGATAATAATGTGCAGATACAATGTTCTCCTCTGCAGCCTCTGATCATCTACAAACCTGTGAGCTTCTCAGCGCCAGGATCACTGCTCAAATAATAGAACCACATTTTACAGCAGGAGGTGTAGACTCGTAAAAGAGCAGACAGTGTTGGAGCGACTCTCTCTTTCCAAGTCCTGTTTCACTGTCAAAAGGGGCGAGGCAAAGAGCTGGCTTTTAAAGGAAAGCTTGAATATCACAAAAGCAGCCCTGGGTTGCATATGTGGTCACATTATGGCTTGGGTGATACAGAGATGAAGATATTCGTCTACGTCTGATGAACCATCCCTTCCCTGGCTCTAATCGAAACCAGCCACGACCAAGACATAACAAAAGACAAAGAAACATGCCTGCAGAAAGAGTCAATCTGGACATGATGATGACTATTCTAAGATCACTTCTGCCATTTCTCATACAGTGATTCACATTAGGATCGGGGAATAAGAAAGACCACAAGCCCTAGACCAACCGTTACCCTCACGGCTTTATTCGAAGCCACTCTTTCCTGCTTCTCCTTTATCTGGTGAGACTCCTGGATGTGATAAGCACGAGATGGGGCCTAATCATAACATGGAAATAGATGTACCCAACTTGTGCAATCAGGAATATCCAAAAAAAGCCATACCGTGATGTATGAGAGGGATAATGCAGAGGGGGAAACGGAGGGGGGAACTGTGATTAAGAGAAGTTATCCAAATAATCAGTGCGAACATACACATGCACATTTATCTTTTCATAGACTTGTCGTCCTCTGCGCCTGCTGAGACCTCAGGTTACATTATGAATTGCATGGTTACAGATAAGTCTCTTCTTTTTTCACTTTGTGAAAGAGCGAAATTCATCCCTACTTAATCCCCCAAGTATGCTGGATATGAAGTCAGTCACGACAGGGCTGGAACTGCACAGAGTGGCTTGGGTTCACTTCTGTGGCGCGTGGCGCGGAGCCATGGCACAATCTCCTCTTGGAGCACGCCACTAAATCATGCGAGTGGAACCACGGCGCTGTGCAACTCCATCACTACGACGCTGTCTGTCACACACAGATGGGACAGACCCAAAGTACGAGAGAACAGCAGACGCATGCTCGAGGTGAAACACTGTACATGTGCCAAACGGGCCAAGCAGCTGTCATCTAATCGTTATCTGATCCATCTCTCAAGGCCGCTTGATTGGCTATCTCTCCGTTCTCCAAATGAGATTCGCTTCTCACAGATTGAACATCGGAGAGGAGACTGTGCAGTCTGGGACACACTAATATACATTGGTTAGGTCCAATAGGAGACCTGTGAGTGGATAAACAATTACGAGTCTGTCCTTATTTATTTACCCTAATGTCATTCCAAAACATGTATGACTTTCTTTTTTCTGTACAATGAAGATATTTTGTAAAATGTTTTTTGTCCATACAATGAAACCCAATATGGGCCAGTGTGCTGTTTTTTTTTTGTTTTTTTTGGACACCATTGACTTTTGCTGTACCGAAAAAGAAGAGTTCTTCTTTATTGTTTCAGCAGAAGACATAAAGTTATATATGCTTAAAACCACATGAGGGTAAGTGACAGAAATGACAGAATTGTAATTAAAATTTTTGAATGAACTGTCCCTTTTAACACAGTGGTCCTCAACAAGAGGAGCAGGAAAATTATTTGAACATTCTAATGAAAAATTCTAAAATACACAAAAAATTGAGGTGTAGATTAAATAAATTGTTTTTTATTAGCTAAATATACATTTTATTAAAAATCCCCTCTTTCATTGCAACACTGAATTAATACTGTTATTGCAACCTATTGTTTTATTAAAGAAGATAGTTCTTAAAAAAAAATTCTGGAACAAAAATTGTTATTGATAATTAATTTAACATATCGACAATCCCAATTTCTGTTAATAAAATGTTTGTAAACAAGTAGCTTTGTCATTTTTACAGCAGAACATTCCAAAGAAAATATTACATGAGGTGCTTTTGAATATTGAATTAGATGATGGAGGCCTTCAATTCAAAAAGGTTGAGAACCACTGCTTTAATAGAATAAGGTGAGTGTGCACAAAGATTGGGTCACACGTGGACATTTAAATTTAAATGTTGACTGAAAGTGTATTCACACACACACACACACACACACACACACACACAGACATAAAAGCGAGAGGGTATGGCGCGTGCACAGGCACACCTGTCCGACAGACTCCTGGCGGGCCGCCAGCACATGACCCCAAAGACTCCAGAAGAGGTAAGGCTTCCCATCGCTTCCTCAAACACTCAGCTCTCAGCCCCGCAGATCAGAGCACAATCAGAGTCCTGAGAGCCAGTTTATCTGCCTCCGTTTCATCTCCTCTCAGCCTCAGCATGTGAATGGCACGCTGTCTGTCAGAGACCCTCAGCACAGCCCAGCCCCAGACGAGAGGTTTGTGATGGCATGCGTCGTGCCCCAAAGAAAGCATCATTGTCTCTGCAAACTTTTTTAGACCTCCAGGTGTATGAGAGAAAGAGTGTGTGCGCAACAAGTGCGAGGGGAGCTTTAGGTGCCGCTGACCTTTTATAATTTGAAAATGTGAAAATTTGATTAGCTAAACAACACCCTTGTTAAAGGTAATGCGTCATTTTGGATTGTCTCTGTTTAGCAAACAATCTCCCTCTTGTCAAACTTGTGCATTTCAGAGTGTTAAGGGAAGGAGTAGTTTATGATGACACTCACAGCCCGGAGGTCCACCTAAAATTCCAACTCTGACCCCCAATGTGTCTACCTCTGAAACAGAGTACAGCTTAACCCTTAGTAAACCCATGATAATGGAAGCTATAATCAACAACTTATATGGAAACAGTAAATTTCTCTGTAAATATTTCAAATGTATGAAGTTATCTAGATCCACCTGTTTTGTTTTGTTTTTCAGAAAGTCATTTTAAAGTTTAACTATTTTATTTTATTTTTTAAATGCCATCTTTTAAAAATTTTTAATTTATCTATGCTGCTATTTACTGTGAATAATTCATTCTTATTCTTATGTTGATTTTGTGAGAAGTGCTCAATCGAAAGCCTATATTAAAAATGAATCGTTTCATAGAGTGAGCAGTAAATAAGGCATATATAAGAGATATATAATAGCCTATTGAAATTCATTTTACGCCTGTAATTCTAATACTGCACCATGCACTCTAAACAATAAATGTGAAACAGAAACGAAATGCTTTACAGCCTGATGTCGCAAAACAACTTTCAAAAGTTCCACAAACAGACTTTCAATCTTTAGTTCTTTATAAAACAATCTATATTATGCTGCTTTACCAATCCAGCAACCAACATACTGATCTGAAGAAACTATATGTAACATGAAGAACGTAAAACCTCTAGAGAACCGCAACCACTCTGGAATACAGCAAGAAGCTTCATGATAAGAAGAGGGGTGTTTGCCGAACCTGAGAACTATTTATTGTTAAGAGTGCCTAGGGATGTTTCTTCAATGAATAATTATGTGATAACCCGGAACGGAGTTGTCATATTTTCATATTCGATCATCTCTATCACGCTGAAGTTCCCCATTAATCCATCTGATCGAGCTTTAAATATGGAGCTTGCAGGAATTTCTAAAGGCGACTGAGCGCGCGCCTGAGATATTACTTACCACCAGAGCCCGATAATGTTGACTGGACAAAGCAGGATAAAGAAGAGGGCAAGTTGCGTTCTGGAAAGTGGAATCGTCATTGTCAGATGCCTTTCGAATGAAAAAACTATGAGTTCTGATGCTGAAGAACTAGTCCAGAGATGAAAGAGGCTTGTCCTGGGAGAAAGTTTGATAATTTCTGAGGAGATTCAGCACCCCTGAATAACACGCTTCCAAGAAGCACATCATCTGGTGAGGACGATCGCAAAATCCGCTTGGAAAATGGTCAGCATCTTCATTCTTACTTCTTGGAGATCTTCATCCAGCAAAACCAGATAAAATGAGGGGGGAAATCCAGGCAGAAGCGCACTTAGATCTTGAGCTTGATGGAATGTAGTCAGACCTCCTGAACTACCAAAATGCCAGAACTTTTAAAAAGAGTTTCCGTTTGGAATGCAAAATATTCAGTTGTTCTTTTGAAGCGCAAAACTGTAGATCTGAGTGCCATGTGCTGAACCTGTGTGCGCGCGCCCTTCTGCGAGTGCTCCAGATCTCATCCTGATCCAAACAGGTAGACGTCTAGAAGGCATTTCGCGCTCCTCTCGTCACGCTTTTTTCCTGCCTTCAGCTGGGGACCTTTTTCTCGTGGTATTAGAAACTCAGAGCTCATCACCCACTCAGTGACGTCGCCCGGGGCTTGAGTCAGCAACCTTGTCATACAGGAAAAAACGGTTCTGATCTACAGTTTCTGGAGGATCAGGTAGTACACGACACATTATGAATGTCCAGTGCTGTTAAGATAGATAGATAGATAGATAGATGTTTACTGCATACTGAAAAAATATTCTTTGTTTAATTAAATGTCCTGCAAATATCTTTTGAAGAACTATTATTCATTAACTATAAACAAAAACAAAAAGAAAGACATATTCTTGATTTATGACTGATTTATGACAATATGACCATCTCTGAGAAGAAGTCTACAAACATTTTTGATTCAGTTATACAGTCCAGACAGGGTGAGCAATGGTGACACACTTTATTCCAGTTTTAGGTTACTCGTGCTCAGGTATCTAGTATATTTTCCAACTTACTCCAAGTGACTTAGCCTTGCTGTCTTGCCTCTTCAGAATCATTATCAAATATTTTAGGATTTTAGTTGTATAAAGACAATCCAAAAATTATTAAATTCCATTCAGCTTGTGCTTTTGCATTCCAGCCCCCCATTGTTTAAATAATGATTTATGAGCATATCAAATCATAAAAACGCAGTCGTATTTAGCTTGTATTGCATTTAAAACAAAGCCATGAATCTTACACATTTGGCCTGTAATAGCGGTCCTCTCATCTATCATCTGCAAAGATCTGCATTATCACCCTCATTAACTGTCCTCCCAATGTAATTTGTGGCTCTCAAGACAGTTCTTCATTGTGGTGTTGTCTTCATTTCGCCGTACACACTCTACCTCATCTATCCGATGGCCAGGGGGTCCCGAATTGAAATCCAAGACCTCCCTGCTCTTTTGAAGTCTCGCTTCACTATTGGATTCAGATACAGTGATGTACTGCATCACATACAGGTAGAATCAAAGATGGAAGCTCTGGATCTGTTTTCATATCTCGTTAGAGATAGCCGAGAGCAGAAAGGGGATGTGATAGGCTGTTTATCTGTTATCTCAGGGTCAGGTCTTTTTGATTTTCACTCTTTGTTTTCCCTCCAGCTTCAAAGCTGCAAATATGGAACAGTTTTGTCTGAGCTGCAGGTGTGTTGCAGTTCAATTTATCAGTACATAAAAGAGAGAAGATAACTTGCCTGTCTTGTGAGATAGTTTAATTGCACAGAAACGACAATCAATTCTGGACTGAAGGCAAATAAATTTACTGAATCCATTTTGTACAGAGTTGATCAATTTACATAGCAACGATGATGTACTTAAAAAAAAAATAGCATCTAATTGCACTAAGACAGGTTCTTGTTCTTGTTATTCCTGTAGTTATATGAGATGAAGAGCCTTCTTTATATTAAAGAAAGTTATGAAAAGTACTTTATCACATCCCATCTATATATATCTGCTGTATAATTGGAAACATGGCTTTGACAAAACAGACTGTGGGCTCTTTCTCCCTTTCTCTCTTCATACATGTGTGTGTGAGTGTGTGTTTTGTTTGGGAGGAGCGATTCTTCATACTTGGCTTAAACTTTATGGACAATAAAGATCCCATTTCAAAGTACAGCAGGGTGTTGAGCCTGGGGTCTTGGCTGAGCGTTCCTGGGAACAGCCCTCTGAAGACCAGGAGAATATCTTCAGCTGACACACGGCGTGGAAAAATCCCCATGCAGAAGTTGTCCACCATATAGGACATCTCTCATTTATTCAGGGCTAAATTTACATCCGATCAGGTAAAACCGAGCCTTCACTTTTGCTACTAACACGGAGATCCATTATTCAGAAAAAAGCTGTTAATTATGATCTCCCCCCTTTTTCCTATTGTTTAACATTCTGATGTCAAACAGGGAGTGAGACAACTCCCTGTTACGTTAGCATCCAATGCGATTAGAAATCCCATTGCACACAATATTTTTTAAGCATGGTTAAAAATTACGTCCAAATCAAAACCACATGACGCGTATGTGCCATAACCTTTATAAACAAGCCACAGTCATTTCTGGAATCCCCATGAGAAGTCAAGTTCATGAAATTCCTTCACCACTGGCAGTAGAGTTTGTGTTATAAAATGTCAATATTGCCACACGCTTCTGTGCGTCTGCGAACAGGCTGCTCAGTATGGAGAAAGGACAGTGTCAAGTCATGCGATGACCTAAACAACAGAAGATGGGAGGGGATTCGGCAGACATGCTGTTTCCTGGAACTCGCATCAGATGAGTAAGATTTTGTCTCTTCGGAACATGAGGGCAGAGTAAAACATGTATAATCACAGCGCACCGTATAATAATCTGTTTTGTGCATTATAATTTATTCCAATAAAAAAAGCTGTTGCTCACCACAAGATTTGAGCCATCGTTGAATCAGTGCTTGCTCTGTAAGACTTTTTGCAGACTCAGTTCCTGCATAAAAGTGGTCCCGTTTTACAGATCATGAGCTCACCCTATCAGCAGTGAGAGTTTTCACTTGGAGTACAGTAATTAATTCCAGAAGCAGTTGCATCCTCCAAATGGGTCACTCGCTTGTGAACTTTGGTCCAACGGAGGGTGTTAGTTTTAGGGAACATGGCTTCAACTCTACTGAGTGCCATTAAGCATATGAGTACAGTGTGGACGCTCGTATTGGCCAGGTTCATTTAACACTATCTTGTGGAATTTCTCAAGTAAGCTGATGATTCTTTTAATATGCTTCACCACACAAATGTGCTGAGATGGAACAATAACGATTTTTGAGAATTGAAATTACAGACGAAATATAGACTCTAAAACGTCCTTTGTAATTTTTGAATATTTATGGATTTTTATATATTTGGGCTAGGATTTATATGTATTTATATTTGCATTTTAAAAATATTCTTATTTGATTTTACTTTTTAAATAGATTGATAGATAGATAGACAGATAGAATACCATAAAGTAATGCAGCATGAAAAAGACGGTCAAAAAGCCACATTTCTGGTGAGATACACATTTGCAAGGAGATGAGCCAAGAAGATAATGGGCCACACACTGATTTCTGGTGTGATAAACGCTCTGCAAATTAGAATCAGCACCTTTTTTGTCACGCTGCATAAGTAGCTTTTCATCCAGTTCTCTTTCTGTATGTTTACTCAGCTTATAAACGGGAAAAGGAAAAGGAAAATCAGCAATGTTTAAAAAAGGGAAAACTATTTGAAAACTATTTTAACAATTCTGAACTTCTCACTAGTGATAGATAGTATGATGATGAAACAGATGTTTCCCTGAAACATCCCATTTATTTTATAGGCACATGGTTTTATGAAGCAAAAATCGTACAGCTGGATATGATTTTCATTAAGCCTTGAATTTTAGGGGGAGAGTTTGAAGTCTAAATGTGTGAGCGTATAGCGCCACCATGTGTTAAGATTGTGTTGCTTTAGGACGATTTTCTAACAGTTTGTTAAAGTACACTTGGCTGCGGTTTCAGAGACTAGATGGATGTGCTGAAAAATGTGAATTGTGTTCATTTAGTATAGTTTAATTCAAGATGATTTTGACATGATACTATCAATAAGAATGGATTTGTTTTAATCACAGCCATTCACATGCCAGCTGCTAAATACTTCCAGGAGTAATAACAATCAAATGTAGCCAAGGAACACCTGTTGAGAGAAAACATCAACTCTCATACACACGCCTTTATCCTAGCAGCCTGACATGAATATGTCTGATGACAGATTATGACTGTCAGATGGCTTCTGCAACAAAATCATTCACCTCTCCTATGTGCAGTACAAAATCCGAAGCAGAAATTAAAGTCTCGGTAATGATAAAATCTCTCCTTCCGTAGAAAATGACAGATGCAATACTTAAATCAAGCAAATGCAGTTTAACATGCCCTGTCACAGTTCCACAGAAAACCAAAGAGTAGAAAAGCCAACATGTCCCGACAGAGACTTGATAGGTTTAATCTGGGACTAGGCTGATCATGTTTCCCACTCAGATCAGCAGAACTAGGTGAAGTGCTGTGATTTCCAAAGGAAAGGGCTTCCACTGTGATGTGTCGTCCTTAGGTAAACATGCAAATATGCTTGATAACATCTAACACACCCTTGATCTGTTCAGAACAAAGAGCTCAGTGAGGGAAACGTTCCCTCTGGGGTTTTCGTGGCCCGTAAAGAAATTGTTTCCACTCAGTGTGTTTGTTTCTGATGTGTCAGAGAGATTTGGGTGGGTCTTGTACAATTTTGCTCATGTTAAGTTACTGTAGAGTTCAAGCCTCAAATCATGGAGTTTTGAAAAGTAATTCTTTATTGGAATGACAGCTTCTATATATAAATTTGTTTAATATAATCTATCTATCTATCTATCTATCTATCTATCTGTCTATCTATCTATCACACTGATGTACAGACAACGAATGAACTTGTGAGGTCTTTACAGTAATTATTTAAAAATTAGAAAAGCATTAGCAAAGATTAAACAAACAAACAAACAAAAACAGGAAAGACAAATGAATCTATAACTCATGTACAAAATGACTGTGTGTCTTTATCCTCTTTGAGCCAAAAGTACATCATACAATTTTTCCTATGGCTAATTGCTTATGACTCAGAAAGGTTTAGTCATAAGTTCAATCTTGAAAGTTGCCTCTCTCTTGACCTGCTTTATGTACCTCCAGGGTTATTAAATATATTTATATGTTAAGTGTATATATTAAGTATATTTTTCATGCCCCCATTTTAAATGTGATATATGTTATTCGCAGCTCATTTACTAAAAGTTACTTAGCTCAGAAATTATTGCATAACAGAAAAGACCTGAAAATACTTGTTTAGTTGCCACAGTTGAAGCAACTCATTCTACTATGACACAATCTTAACACTGGTGAGGATACATGGTAGTCTGAGTTATTTTATTATTTATTTTTATTTTTATTTTTTTAACATAAAAAACTAAGTATCCTATTAGAAAGCTCAAATGTCAAGGTATTTATGAAAATAAATAACTTTATAACGTTCCATTGCAATTATATTCGTAATTGCTTGAAACAGGTCTAATAATTACATTTAAATATCATCAGGAAATTGTGGCACTAAGATGAGTACCCCAA
>SCHK01060038.1:223-22883 GCA_004124795.1 Poropuntius huangchuchieni
ACCTAATATGATTTTTTTTCATAAAGCAAACACTAAATTGATGACAGTAAAAGTTTATAACATTTACTGTGTAATGCAGTTTATCATTTATAAAGATCTGTATTTCAAATAAATGTTGCTTTTTCAAATGTTCTATTCAAAGAGTAATGAAAAATGTGTTTTAGTTTCCCCAAACATTAAGCAGCGCTACTGTTTATAACATAGATGATTAAAAAAAAAAAATTATTGAGCAGCAAATCAGCATATTAGAATGACTTCTGAATAATCATGTGACACTGAAGACTGGAGTAATGGCTACTAAAAAAAATCAGATTTGCTATCAGAGGAATAATGCACAGGCATTATTTAGTGTAATTTACAATTTATTAATTTTAATGCAACATTAAGCATTAAAAGCATCAATATATATATATATATATATAAAATTCAAAAAAACAAACCCAGTGATCTATGTTGATCTTCCAGCTTTATATTTCTCAGCAATGTGTCTTTTAAACAAAACCTAAATTTTTGGTAGACCATTTATATTTTTTGGAGATTATTTATTTATATACTTTCACTAATTTATATACTTTAAAAACACTGCCGCCAATTCTCAATTCACCTATTTTATTAATTGCATGAATAACTTGCATAAAAACGGAACAGAGAAATGCAGCATGATTATATACTATGTGTTTATTTTTATTTACAATCATATTCAAACTAATAAAAAATAATCATAGAATCATAATTAAATATGCGTTATATATGTTGTTTTCAGGATCCAAATGCATCTAAGTCAGTTAAGTTTTTTGTATTATATGTCGGTGTGTTAATCTGACTTGTTTTACAGGTGAGGTGGGGTCTGGTAAGACCACCCTGGTGGCCAAACTACAAGGTGTAGAAGAGTACATGAAGGGCCGGGGCTTAGAGTACCTGTATTTCAATGTTCACGATGATGATATCGATGGTAAATATTAAATCGTTGTTTAGATTTTGATACTGGCAATATATAAACCATTGTTTAGATATGTAACCTTAAATGACACTGAATGAGACAATCTGGTTGTGATCCACTATAATAAATCAATATGTTGAAAGGTTTTTAACAATGCACTATTTTGAAGCAATGTTTTAGTAGATTGGTCATGTCCTATGCACTGACATTATATAGTGTAATTTACGATTTATTAATTTTAATGCAACATTAAGTATTAAAAGCATCAACTTGAAGTATAAATACAGTTACTGTTTTCAAAATATTATTTTTGCCAACTCAAGCAGTCAAGCATAATTATCAGTGACGTTTGTCATACTTAGTATAGAGGCAGCCTAATGACCAACAGTAGGTAATTCAATACAGACATGCTAAATCTAATCAAACTCTTTTTGTCAGATCATGCACGGTGTAATGCATGGGTGCTGGATGGGGACCTGTACCACAAAGGCCTGCAGAAATTCGCCGTATCAACAGAGAACCTGGAGGACTCGCTGGTTCTATTTGTGGTCGATCTGTCCCGGCCCTGGCTGGCCCTCGATTCACTGCAGAAATGGGGCAGCGTTGTGAGGGATTTTGTGGACAAGCTCAGAGTTCCCCCTGAAACCATGAGAGAGCTGGAGCACAGATGTGAGTAGCGTCTTTGTGTGTGTGTGTTTAGATTGTGAGTGTGTTCGCATGCTAAGTACCCTGTAGGATTGATCTAGTGTGGTGATGCATTTTGATCTGTGATAGTCCTATATATTGCTGCAGGCTGTGCTGACAGTTCTTATACTTGCATGAACGAGTTTGCAGTTAGTACAGTAAATATCTCTGAATGTAACTGTGTTTGCCTGCAGTGGTGAAGCAGTTTCAGGAATACGTGGAACCAGGAAGTGACCTGGAAGCTGTGCCCCAGAGAAGGAATCCTGAATCTGAGGAAGAGAGCGTCCTGTTGCCGCTGGGAGACAATACACTCACACACAACCTGGGCCTGCCTATAGTGGTGGTCTGCACTAAGGTACACCTGCTCAAACTACCTGTGACTTGTATTTAAAAGAGCAGCTACAATGGTGCATGCATTTATACACTATCATTTAACAGTTTGGGGGGGGGGGCTTTGGGGTTATAAGATTTTTAAAATGTTTTGAAAAAAGTCATATATGCTCATGGGCTGCATTTATTTGACTAAAAATACAGTAAAATGTTACCTACTGTAATATAGCGAAAAGTGATTACAGTTTTAAGTCGTTTTATATTGCAGTATATTTAAAATGTAATTTATTCCTCTGATAGCAAATCTGATTTTTTTTTGTAGCCATTACTCCTGTCTTCAGTGTCACATGATTATTCAGAAGTCATTCTAATATGCTGATTTGCTGCTCAATAATAATAATTAAAAAAAAATCTATGTTATAAACAGTAGCGCTGTTAAATGTTTGTGGACACTAAAATATCTTTTTCAGGATTCTTTGAATAGAAAATTTGAAAAAGCAACATTTATTTGAAATACAGATCTTTAGGTATAAATGTTCAATTGAATTAAACAAAATTTTTACTGTCATTTCAAATCAATTTATTGCTTGCTTGCTGAAAAAAGTATTAATTTTATAGGGAAAAAAAATCTTACTGACCTAAACTTTTTTTAAACGCTTCTGTATTTATATTAGCATAACGGTTTAAGTCAAACGTTAACATCTGATCATCATCTTTTGTACAATGCAGTTCACATGCCACAAATTTGACTGGTAAACTAGAAATGGTGTGGAATTCTATATATTTTCTATACTTAATCTTTTGTTTTAAATTTCCAGATTTTCAAAGCAGTTTATTTCTAGGTTAAATCTAGACTTTGACTCAGTTTTTGTTGATGTGGTCTCCAACTTTTGGATCCCTCTTATTTCAATGAATGTGATAAACTTGCCTTTTCTGGTCATTGTTTACCAAGTTGGTTCTGCTTTTGCTTTCACTAAAAGGCTCAAATAGATCAAGTTGCAAAGCAAGGATGTAGTGGTATGTTAATGGAGTCTCCCTTTCATAATTCTCTCTCTGTTTAGTGTGATGCGATCAGCACTTTGGAGAAGGAGCACGATTATAAAGACGAGCACTTAGACTTCATCCAGTCTCACATTCGACGCTTCTGTTTGCAGTGTATCCTTACACATCAGCATGTCTAAACCAAAGCTGTAATGCTGAGTATAATTCACCCTGCACGTTTTAGTCATCTGGACGCTTGGTTATTTTCATATTCAGTTTTATCTTTAAATGTCAAGAGTGTAATTTTTTGGGCATCTGAATACAATAACAGAGGCTACACAGGTAGATGTATTGTATCTTGTTTGCTTAACAGTGGAATGTGGTAACTTTATCTGCTGCTCATAATGGCTGCTTTCCAAAAATCGCCGAAGTGAAGAGCTTGCGTGTTCCTTGCTTAAATGTAACCTTGTTGTTTTCCTTCACAAGTGACCTTTCAGATGGAGCAGCACTACTTTACACATCCATGAAGGAGAACAAAAATCTAGACTTGTTATATAAATACCTCGTTCACAGGTTATATGGCTTTCCCTTCAACATCCCAGCTCAGGTGGTGGAGAAAGACTCTGTGTTTATGTAAGTGACTCACATAAGGCACACTAATGTGAAATAAATGCAACTTTTTTTTTTTACAAGATAATTATGTACAAATGGGTAATGGAGTAAAATGGGTTTATTACATCAAATGGTACATGTTCATATTATTTGTGTCTCATTTTCAGTCCATCAGGATGGGACAATGAAAAAAAGATTGCCATCCTGCATGAAAATTTCCAGACAGTAAAAGCAGAGGACAACTTTGAAGATGTAATAGTGAAACCTCCAATTAGAAAGGTAAGAGTTCATGCAGTGAATGTGCAGTTAGCTGTAGAATCTATCTAATCTAGTAATTACTCATTTGTGATATGTTCTTCCAGTTTGTACATGAGAAGGAAGTTCAAGCTGAAGATGACCAAGTATTTCTACTAAAGTTGCAGGTAATTGCATAATATTGTATAACATTTTTTTTCTCAGCAGCCATTGCTCATTATTAGACTTGAGTGTTACATCATCCTTCAGAATCATTATAATATGCTGATTTGGTAAACATTTATTAGCCATTTATTGATTTTTTCTAATTTAGATGTAAAACTGATCATAAGCATTGGCTTGGCATAAATGCAGTTTTTATTTATTGCGAACTGCATGCTTTTAGAGTGTGTGACAGCACTCATATTTATTTAATTTACATAAGTATTTAAATTTCTAAATTTAAATTTCACACACAAATATTTTTATGGTATCTGTATTTGTAAGTCTAGTAACCGGAGAGTTTTTTTTTTTTGAATAATCCAACGCTGAATTATTTCTGTTTGTGCCCTGCTCTCAGTCTCTGTTATCTAAACAGCCTCCAGTCACTGCAGGAAGACCAGTGGTGAGTGTTTTACATGCGCTCGATTTACATTTCAGCCCACAGAGTTATTTGCTGTTGAATTGTGTTCTGGATAAAGACTTTTCCTGCTACAAGGCATTTGCATTTACATGTATTCATTTAACAGACACTTTTTCCCAACCCGATTTCATTTTTAACATTCATCCTTGGTCTTTTTTTAGTCTACCTCTTAAACTACTTATTTTTTTGTTTGTTATTTTACTATGTTTTATAATCCTAAAACATTTCTATATGTGTCTGTAACAGGACCCAACAAACAGAGCTCCCACGGGCTCACCAAGGACGACCAACCGTTCGGCGGCGGCTAACGTGGCAAACGTCATGCCCATGCAATCAGGTACCAAGAAGATTGATCCCAACATGAAAGGTGTGTAAGATTGCGCCATATTTAGGATGCATGCCTCCGATTCCTCTCCACCTTTCTCGGCCTCTCTCCTTCTGCATTCCGTCTGCATTTTTCCAACTATTGGGAGTAACAGCTTTTGGAGTCACACCTTTCTAGTTCTTGGGAATTTATTTCATCCTGTCTCTGGATCTGGTTTCTTGATTTTCACCACCCTGTCATCTTGGGAAGAATGTGACCTTCAGATACCATCCTCAAAGCTTGTGTCTAGACTTATGGGTGAAAATCTTGTTTGTTTTTGGCAGCAGTGCTCTTGAATAGACTTTTAGTGTCTCCAGAGATTGTTTCAGGATGCAGATAAGAAGGACTTTACTCTTTTAGGTTCGAATCATAGGAAAATTGCTGCCATGTTCGGAGGAGATTAGGAGAGCTTGTTGGGATTAAAGCTTGTTTCCTTGCTGAACTTCTTTCAGACTTTCATTTCGACTTTTTCCTTTACACACATTTTTAATTCCAGCTTAGAGTTACTGTTTTGCAGCAACCTGTATCTAGTTTAGGCTAGTATCTGCTAGAGTTTCAGCTTGTATGGTTAGGCTAAATATTGTCATTTCTTGTGGCAGGAGGTCAGACCAGTGAGGGCGTGCTGGCTAACTTCTTCAACAGTCTGTTGACTAAGAAAGCAGGCTCACCCGGCCCGGGCGGCCAACCTACAGGAGGAGGGAGCAACACACCAGGAACAGTCCGCAAGTCAGGTGAGGGATCCTCTGTGACAATATCTTTCCTCCATTCATATCTGTGTCCACTATCATGGTGAATTTGAAGTGTTTTGACTTGAGCTTGAGTTTTGTATTTCAAAAACAGAAAATTTATATAAAACCTGTTTAACATGGTATTGAGACAGCATGTGTTTACTTCAGTACCACCGTGCAGGATTAAACAATTTTGTATTTTCGCAATATCATTGACCAATAAGAAGGGATTTACCCTGTCGTTTAAAAGTTTGTGTCTAAGATTTAAAAAAAAAAGAAGTTTTTAAAAGAAATTGAAAGTTCTGTCATCTTTTATTCACCCACCTTCGTTCATCTTCACACATCGTTCACACAGATAAATTAAGAAATGTTTGATAAAATCCGAGAGCTTTCTGACCCTCCATAGACAGCAACACAACTAGCACATTAAAGGCCCAGAAAAGTAGTAAAGGCATCATTAAAATAGTCCATGTTACATCAGTTGTTTAACCGCAATGTTATGAAACTACGACAATATTTTTTCCTGTGGTCAGTCTCCACTGCCAATCACGAGAGTAGCACAATGCATTATAACTTGTTCACCGGTAATTTAATAAAATTTTGAAGAATATAATATATTACATAAAGAAGAAAATGTCATTTTATTTTGTTAGTCTTGTTTTTCTCTCATTGGAACTCAGAATATGGTATTTCCAGTAACCGCCTAATTCAAGAACGCTAGCATTGCTACTGCTTCAGCTCATTACACTGGCATTCAACATTTAACTCCGCCTTAGTGGTGACAAGATCTCAGTCTGATCACATACCATGTAAAATGACCTATATAACTATTGACTCTGATGAAATTCACTTTAATATATTATACAAATTGGACTCTGGCCTGTTTTTGAGGCTCTCCACCATTTTTCAACATCTATTTCATAAAAGCAGTAGATCATGTCAGCATTTGAAAACACCGTTTCTGTGGGCCTTGAAGTTGTGTTTTTTTGTTTTGGTCATGGTTTCAATATTAATAATTCGCAGCCCTCAGAAATAGTTGTTTGCACAGTAGATGATAGAGGCTTGATGTTGCAAATGATGGAGCAGGTCTGTGTGATTATCTTCAAAACACTTCAAATCTTGTCTTGTTCATGTTGTAAACATGTGAGGTCACTGAAGTTTGTCCCCTGTTCTCCCTATTTGTTTGTCCTTATATTGTCCTCATCACCCTCCTCTCCTGCACCTTTATCCTTCCATCCCAGATCTTTGACATCAGCGACGGTAAAATGAATATATTTGATAATCTCCTCTGCATGTGCAGCTAAAAACCCCACTAATCATTCAAGCTGACATGCTGTTACCCTCATTGTTAACAGTGCATCAGATTACTGAGTAATAACCCAGTAATCTAACACAAAACTCAATGAAGCAAATTAGCTTACACAACCTCCTTAAAAGGATAAAAATCGTCTGTAATTACTCACCCTTAAATTGTTCCAAACCCGTATGACTCACTTTCTTCTGTGGAACACAAAAGAAGTTCTCAAGTGTTTTTTGTCCATATAATGAATGTCAGAGGGGTTCATTGTTGTTTTGGACCTCACTGACTTTCATTATATGAACATATAAAAACAGTTGAACACTCTTCAAAATATCTTATTTTGTGTCCCACAGAAGAAAGTAAGTCATACAGGTTTAAAATGACATGAGTAAATGATAAAAAGAAAATCTTTTTTTTTATTTTTTTCTAAATGAACTATCCCTTTAAAAGTTAAAATGGTGAAGGAATTGGAAAAAGTGTCTGGCAGTAACTACATTTGTTAACATGCCTACTAATGCCTACTAGCATTCACCTTACAAGCTCTAAAACTAACAGCAAGTGCAGTGGTTTTATGGCCCACTCTCTTGTGTCCTTTCATATTATGCTTTTGCATCTTCATTTGTTTTTGAACCCATAATGCAGCTTGATTTTATGGGAGTGTATTAAAGGTAAAGTACCTCATTGGCCACAGTGACCTCTCCCAGTCATCATTTCTGTGCCTTGATTTTCTTACTGTGACCATGTATGAGTGTGTGGTTTTTTTCTTTTTGACCCCTTTTCTTCTGTACTTTGGTATGAATGAGTGAGCAACTACATTCATGTGCACTTTGCTCATCAGTCATGATATTTAACCCCTTTAAACTGTCTTTCATCACGTGTGTTAGCCAGGGGATGTTGGCCACGCTAAGGTGTGTGTTCAGGCGACTGTCCCTCACTTGCATCCTTTTACTTTAACCACTGCTGCATCTTCCTTTTTTATAACAACTAAAAATTTCTTTTAGCACTTTTACACACCTATGCATGTGTAACTTTGGCCTGTGTTATATGTCAATGTATTTTTCATTTCGGACCCCCATCTTGCTCCTCTTTGATTAACAGTCTGTCTCATGCTGAGTTTTAAATTGCACAGTTTAATGCTGCCTAATAGTCAGTGCATGAAGCTTTGTTACATCCATAGGGTATCTTAAATGACCCATTTCTAATTTTGTTTTTCTCCTCACATTTTTTGCTATTAAAAACTACATTCAATGTGTCTAATTGAAAAGTAAATGACATGCAGTTACACTACCGTTCAAACGTATGTGGTCGGTAAGATTATTTAATTTATACCCACCAAGTCTGCATTTATTTGATCAAAAATGCAGTAAAACAGTAATATTGTGAAATATTATTAAAATTTAAAGTAAAATTTTTATATTTTTATATATTTAAAAATTTAATTTATCCCTGTGATGACAGCTGAATTTTCAGATTCAATCTTTAGTGTCATATTGATTCTTTTGAAATCATGCTAATATGCTGATTTGATGCTCAAGAATCATTGATTAATATCAATGTTGAAAACAGTTGTGCTGCTTGCATTTGTGGAAATGGTGATACATGTTTTGTAGGATTCTTTCATTTTTCTAAATCTTTTGTTATAAATGTCTGTATTGCCACTTTTGATCAATTAATGCATCCTTGGTGAAATAATAATAATCATCTTACCCCACACTTTTGAACAGTATTTACTTATGCAAATAGTTTTACCCCAGGTGAAGTTTATCTTTAGGTGAGGTTACACTAGGCTTTGTGAATGCAAAAATACTTCTGACCCCACAACACTGCAAAATATGTTTGTGTTCAGTCTGTGACATTTATGTTCTGTTGGTCAAATGTCTTCAGTTGATTGATTCAGACAACATCACAGATTGGTTCAGAAGGTTACAAAGACTAGTGTGTCTGCACCTCTTCTAAGTTGCACTATATTGGAGCAGGAAACTGCTGGTGAATGCATGAATGCATAAAAAATATATACCTAGAATGCAATGTAAGTTGCTTTGGATAAAAGTGTCTGCCAAATATGTCAACACAGATGACAATAATTATATGATGGGTTTGTTTGGTGCCTACACTGTAAAGGCAGAGAATCATGTCAAAACCAAAGTCTAGCAAACTAATGTAAGTTACAATCCACAATCGCTGCAGGGCTAATTGTTAGCACATAATTAGTGGAATTAAGACATAAGCCTTTAAACAGTGATAACATGTCCATCAGATCAAAGCCTTTTGTTTGGCTTAAAGCATCATTTCTGAATTAACATTGTCTTAGCATTGTGATTGTACCTTTTAAGCACTAAATACGCAGATGGTCAGTTAGTAAAGTTTTTACTGCATGCTTAATGTTATTGTGTTGGCTGGATTTTCCTTATATATTTTATTTTAATAAGCAGCTTTCAACCTGAATGCGTGTGTGAGTCTGTGTGAAGGTTCATTGACAGTCTTTCATCTCCATTCATTTCATCGCTATGTATTTAGTTTTCTCCTTCAAGCTTAAAAGTTTCTTATTTCTGATCTTTCTGCTTAACATTGACATAGGAAAAGCAAAGGCTCTTTCTTTCTTGGGCCTCCCACTTGCTCTTGTGTTAAATAGTTCACTCACAGACTCACAAACACTGACACGCTAAGGTTTTAACTGTATTGTCATCCCTTCTCACTGATGTAGGAATATTCTGGGTTTAAAACAAGTGAATCCCAATCGACAAACACAGTGTTTACTACCACAAAAATTTATTTCAACTTGTGCCTTCTTTTCTTAAAAAAAAGCTAATATCTGGGTTACATTAAGGCACATTTTATGTGTAGTTATATTCAGTTTTACAATGGCAACATAACACGCAAAATCCTAAAACGACCACAAAAATTATTTGAACAGCTTTAGAGCTTAATACAAATTTTAACAGAAAATGAAAGTGCTTTTATAGGTTTTATTTCTGACTTAAATTTTCCTCATTTCACCCATAACTGTTTTTTATTTATTTTATTATTATAATTTTTTTTTTAAAGAAAATAAGGAATGAAATTTTTAAAGTTAATCAGTTTTTGTGGTAATGAGCATTATGCCACAAATCCTGTTGATAAGGCTTACCTTGTATTGAACCCAAAATATTATTTTAAAGCTTTGGTTAATACTGCTTTCAGATAACATGATCTGAATTTTGGCCAACGTACTCGTACTAATTCAATTTGATCTTATCTTGTTCGTTCTCAGGCTCCAAGTTGGGGTTGACAGATGTCCAGGCTGAGCTGGACCGGATCGCCAACAAATCCGACCTGGACTCCTCAGCACCTAACGCAACCACGCCCCCTGCCGAAAATGACGAATCCTGAATGAGAGGCGGGGATTATTCACCGGCAAGCTCCTCCCCCTTTACACTGCTCTCTCCACCCCCCGAACCTGCCTCCCTTCTGCCACCTCTCCTCCCTTCCTCTCCCTCACTCTTCCTCTTGATCTTGTTCAGAAGGGGGATTTATTCCTGTTTATTCCTTGTACGGCCAGTGACTTGAAGCTGCATGTCGGGCAAATTGCGATTGCTATGTCTGTCTCCACACACACGCACACATGTACAGCGGATGGGTCCGTAAAAAACCATAGAGACAGGGTTGTCGTAGAAATGAAGGACACTAGATCAGCGTTGGACACTAAAAGAGAGGATTAGAGAGGAAATGGGGATGTAGGGCGAAGTCCGAATTAGAAAGTGAAAGCGGTTTGTGAACTTAACTGTATCTATATGCAAGTTAGACGTTTCTTTGGCTTTTGGTAGTGAATTATCTTATATGAAGGATCCTGTTTGACTAAAGTTAAAGTCACTCAGCTTCTAATAAAAAAACGCACATTTTTACTGATCTAAACGTCTTACTAAGCCTCATCTGAACAAAAAATTAAATTAAAAAAAAAAGGGAAGCATCACATTTCAGTCAGAGACTCGATCAAATGATTCATTGGATGTGGTCACCTTGTGTTGGTGTTTATCTTTAGCACTCTCAATACCTGGCCTATTCTTAAGTGTATCGATCACAGGACCAGAACAAATATACTGACATGATTTCAAAGCTTTGTAATATCCATAACCCCTTTTTTGCTGCTGTTAAACTGTCAACAGAGTCACCAAGTCAGATTGATGTGATCTGTTGCGTACAATTAAAAGTATCCAAGTATTGCACTATTACTCAATAGTAGGCAATGACACTGAAAATGATCTCTTACCATGCTGACTGTAGCAGAGTAGTACATTTAACTGGAGAGCGAGAGAGTTTTTAGCTTAGACATGGTTTATGAAGTCGTCTGTGTAACTGCTGATCAAGACTATTGATGGGACTGACAACTATGTCCGGTGTAAAATATTTTGTTTGTTTGTTTGTTTTCTATGTTCATAAGAGCTTGAAAATTGGATGTGTCTGTGTATGTGTGTTCTCATCTTTCAACTACAGCCAGTTATGGCACTGTTTATTAATGGATGCACTAGAGATCATGCAAACACGATCAGTATTACTGTCTTTTCATTGGTGTGTGTGTGTGTGTGTGTGTGTCTGAGTGTGTGTGTGTGTGGGAGTTTGAGCAAAATGAGTAAATTCAGCAGGAGATTTGTCTGTTTAGAGACTTTAATGGCTAGAAATTAGTACCGGGATGGGAAGGGAGGGGGGAGAGGCAGAGGTGGCAGGGCAGGTGAGATCTCAGATCACCCTCACCTGCATGTACAGTCATCAACCGAACTTCTTACGAGAGGGAGGGGGAAATAAACATACGCTAATATGGTCCTGTAATTTCACAAGATGTAGTGATGTTTCTCTGGATCAGGTCTGTAATCATTCTATTAAAGTTGTATTTATTGGGAACGACTGCTGTCTCTGACATTCTTTCGTGTGGGTGGTGAGCGTTAAGACACAGGAAGTCTCTGATCTCAGCAAAAAACGATCTTTTTTGGAACAGTTGTTCCAAAACAGTTTCCAAACTGTATATTTGTTTTTTATTTCTCAACATTCGTTTCACTTTCATAAAGCATTAGATAAACAAGTTTGGCCACCAAACAAACTAACATTACAAAAGTGCTCAGGAAAATATATTTAGTAATAATACATTTTGTAAACAAATTATTAACAAAACAGTGTTGAGACTATTATAGCATTAAATTGAAAATAAAGACCATTTGTTAAAATGTATGCACCAGTAAATTATTGGCAGGATAATAGTATTAAAACCATCTGACTGCAATAAGCCATGTGTGCAATAAGTGATATTCTATTCTACGTAAATTTACTAAAACAACCATACCCTTTATCAATTCCCCATCCATGTTCTCTTGTGTTAAGGGCAGTTAGACATTTCTTCAGAAGCACTATAAATATCAAGACAATGTTTTTATACTGGTGGACCTGTAACAAAAATACATTGTTTCAGATAATCAGTTCAGGATTCAAAAGCACCTGAAAATATTTTGCAGATCGATCTTTGTTCAGTTTTTCTAAATATGTTGAAATACACACTGAAAACATGCTCAGCTCCTAACTTACCCTCGGGTTGTGAGTGGCGAGCAGCAACAAATGAAAGTATCACACTTACAACTGAGAGATATGAGGCCAGAAGACCACAGACCTGAAAAACAACCACCAGAAAAGCTTACAATATTATCAGTGTGACACAATTACAAGCAGTCATGCAATTGAAATGCTGCAAAAATGAGAACACCGCCTCAAAACCAGTCTTTGACGTCCATTTTAGTTTCATTTTCGTTTTACCGGAATCCTTTTTTACAAGTTTTTTTTTTTTTTTTTTGGACTGTAATAAAACTAGGCTAAGTTAATTTACTGTGATGAAGCCCTTACTGAGGCGGCAACCAGAACGGGGGTGTCATAAGACTTCACAGCAGCTACAATGGAACCAGTGGAGATGAAGATGAATCCCAGAGTATCAAGCGCAAACTCCTTGAAGAACAAACAGAATGATATGCTTCAGCAGAATGTCCATAATCATACTCAGTTATACTAAATCATGATTATAATGTGGGTAGCAGTTGACTAACAAATATGGGAAAGTGACATGTCTGGTTGTTTGACATGCTATACTCCATATAAATAATTTTAAACATAACTTTTTGACAATTATCATGTATAATTACCATACATGCAGGTTTTATCTGACAATAATTGACACTACACAGAATATTTGACGTTTGCCACACCATACTACCATGGTGTTGTTTACCAATTTACCATTTTTTCTTTATATATTATGCACTGAACTAAAACCTTGATTTCCCTGGTTGGAAAATACAGCTGGTAACTAGTTTTGGACAGACTAGCTCGTCAACTAGTTACCTTGTTCCAAAAACAACTTACCATCTTTGCTTGTTTGTTGCAACGTGTCTAAAAATCACACAAGCTTAATCTGGTTTTGATATATCAAAAGTCCAAGAACGTCAACTTATCATTGACTTGCGAGCTTTTGTAAGAATGATGATCTGAAATGGAGTAGCAATTACTATATGTAACAGTACTCACGGCTATCCTCCAGTTCACAAATGATGCCCTTTTGGGAACCCCAAATACAGTCAGGAACAGAAAAACGGCGACCGTGATGGAGTAACTGAGCGTGACCCCTTCAAAGAAACCGTAAGCATAGAAACTGATGTACCACGTGGAACGAACACAAGCGAACGCTATGAGCAGAATCACCTGCACACACAAACACACAATGATGTGTTAGTATTATAGTAACTGTTACGATTCACAATGACGAACAATAGGATATTATACAATTAAAAAATGTAACGCGGAAAGGCGTGTTCTGTAGTCTGATATTGTCATGTGACATAGGTGTGCATGAGAAATACTTACGAGCTGAGCGACCTTCAGAATTCCTTGTTTTGATAGTAAGTAGTCTAGAAATAAAATCCCCATCATCGTTCAGTGGAGGATGTATAATGATATACACTGCAAACGACGCGACGTCGCACAAGAGCGCTCAACAAAGCGCGCGCGTCTGGTATGTGGTCAGGAAACTGCATCTGACACGATTTACCGCCGTTGCTCAATTTTACGTCATGATTCACATTGAAGTCACATTGTCTCTCAATACCTGAGAGCATGAATCACAGTTCGTTGGAACAAGTTATGACGTAATAGATTAAAAATTCAGCATGTTTCTCATCACATATTCCGTATTAAGATCATCTTTGGTTTTGTGTGGGAGATTGGGTGCATGAACTTTGTGAACTTCCCGTTTGTATAATTATGCAATTTACCTTCTATATACCAAATGTTAGCTGTTGCATTGTGCACAACCATAATACGAGTTTGACATTTAGCTATAAGAAGTAAATCAGATCTGATTTCAAAGGAGAAATGACAGCTTTAATTTGACTCTAGAAATACAAAGCAGTCAGTTAAATCCAAACATCATGAGGATTTTCAACATAATTTTAGATTATCAAACATGAACCAACATTAAAAGGTACATTCAAAGCACACATGTGAAACATTGTATGGCTATTCATTCACAGACAGTCAATGAGCCTTATGATGAAACTCCAATCAATAAAGCTAGAATAATGTAAGTTTTACATGTCCATATAAAATATATCAAAATATCTTTTGTGCATTAGACAGATATGTGTGGAATGGTTGCAAATACATACAGAGCAAAACGTAGGCTACATTTCTTTATTTTTAATATAAAAGACAGTCATAAGTATTAAATATTTTTTCAAGTTTAGTCCATACCTGAACAATAATAGGATGAGTCATAGTTTTAACATTCAATTAAGAACTACAATCCAGCACGTTTTATTCATCTCCTCGGTGCCAGGATTTGTAACTGAAGAACGCACTACCAGCGTAACTCAGAGATACTAAGAATGCAAAAAACTAGAAAAGAGAAAAAAGAGGCAAGCATTAAAAAATTTGATGCAACTTGGAAATGAAAGTTATGTTGTTCACAGCCTTGCACACAATTATGTACTTCATACTGATTATTACCGTTGATGCCGCCCAACAGTTGAAATCATGACGACCTCTGACCCCTTTATTCACCAATGTTGCCTCAACAATAGCAGCTGATGTGTACAGTAAAGCCGCAGTGCAGTTAAAAATGAGAACCTAGGATTTCAGAGACGGAACTACAATTAGGCTATTTAAGACATTTAACACAACAATATGTTCCTTAACATGTAGCCCTTTTGTTTTTTAAAGTCAACAAAGTAATTTGGGTAAGTTTAGACCTATTTTTCTCATTTAAAATGCAGAACTATGTGTGCATACCATTGTATTCTTTTTCTACAGCTTTGTAGAGACTATAGAACTGTACAGAAGTGCACTTACCACTGTAGTCCAGGGAACTTGTCGGATTTGTCCATTGAACAGTTTGATGATGAGGAGGAAGAGGGTGAGAAGCCAATAGAAGACAGTCACAAACATCACCCATCCAAATGGGGAAAATCGGAAATATTCTGTGCTTGCAATCAGTGCCCATACCAGCAGGCCCAAAATCTGAAGAATAAAAGAATTACTGTTGCTTTCAAATATTTAATCCTCTGGAAAACCTAAATAGAAATGTTGGAGGGCAGTGGTTCTCAGTGGTTCAACCCCTCACTGTCCACGACCATTTTCAAAGACTCCATGATTTTTCCAGTCATTTGTGATTAATTTAAGGATTAAGGGTAATTTCTTAAGGGTAATTTTTTATTAATTTTTTTACTCAAAATTTCTACCAAAAAATATTTCAGAAATTGACAATGACAAAAATGTATATTGATAATAAAAATGGCAATGGTGCTATAAGATTTTCTCAATTTAGATGTCTTAAATTGCACTTTTTCAATTATAATTCCAGAATTTTCTAGACAGTAAGAACCCTTTTCCTTGAAGGAAAAAAATCCCTGTCCATATAAAAGTTTAGTTTTTTAAGTTTAGTTTTTTAAAATGTAATTCTGATTTATAGCCTATAACATAAAAGACAATAAATAAATAAATAAATAAATACACCTTAACGGAAAGTTACGTAATTAAAATGCCAATTTGCAGTATCTTTCACATATCTGAAAAAAGGTGTATTGGAGACATATGTTGATGGGATGTGGCAAACCTGTACTGAATTTAAACTATAAGAGCAGAGTCCTCTACTTGTTCAAAACTGGGTTATTGGGTCGTTTGGATTAAACCAGCCATAGCTCTATTACAATCTCACTTCCTCCGCTACTCATTGGCCTTATCTTCCCTGCATTGAAACAGAAAGAGGAACATTCACACCGACCACAATCACACGCACCAAAAATGAGTTTCACTGCCAGGTTCAAGTGAGAATCAATGAAAAAAGGGGGAAAACGGTTCTTGCAGTTACACAGAAATGAATAAGAGTTGTAGGTTAAGCTTCTCATTAATGATCCTTGTACACAAATGAACTCTCCATACAAGTTTGTGATGGGGACTTTGCAGTTCACATAATGAGAGCTATAAATACAAATTAGGTGTCCATATCCGTAAAAACAAGATTACAAAGCTTTAATATGCATGCAGTGTAGACTAGAAGCCCTCCAGACATTACTACTTCCTCCTGAATGCATTGTCATGTGTTTTTACAGTTGCTACAGTTGTGTATCTTGCAAAACAGAACATTTGCCTTTTAATAAAGAGAACGAGTTAGAAAAATATGATAAACTAAAATCAACATCCAACTTATTGTTAACAAGTGACCTGATTCGTTGACTGAAAGGTGAATGAATTTACACCTTGAAAATTTCACCAATACAATTTTAAAATGTCTTTTAACAAGAACGACCTCGAATGGACGTTTACCTTAAGTCACTATCTGAGGTAAACTGTGCTGCATAACTTCGTTTTGAAGAGGAGAATAGCCTACATTCGGTTGCCTAGCAACCACGCTGTCCAGCGCACGTAATGGCTCTTAACAAAGCGCTATTCTACTTGTGCAAATTCCAGGGGAAAATCAAAAGGAAGGATAAGAGGAAAAACAAATGGTAGAAACGTTTCCCACGCCACTAAATAAGAGTCTTAACGACAAACCTGTTGGTTTTTTCCTCAATTGCCCATTTTAGATGAGTGTAAATTTTAATAAAGAACCCTACTCACCACTTCCACAAAGATGAGATATTCGGACAGGCTCAGCACGGACTTTTTGTCGTACCACGGGCTTCCTGTGCTTGAATTCTCGCATTCCAGGTAAGGGCTGCTCACAGTGGTTATTACGGGTCTAGAGTTTGGATTCTCCGCCATAAATGCGCCCCAAAATCTTTCTGCTCCACTCCTATTAAACTATTATTATATTAACCTGTTATTGTTATAAAACCTATTTATTTAACCCCACTAACTATTTACTTTTCGTAAATTCTAGCTCCACTACAAACTATCAAAAAAAAAAAAAAATGTTTATTTGCATACTGAGGTTGCAGCAGGAAAGACTCCGCCCACAGACCACCCCATTCTCTACTTCCTCCAGATTACACCTGATCAGGTTAGATACTACTGCTGCATTTGCAATAGAACAGTGTTAACATTTTTAATTAAATTATCTATTTAAAAAGGAGGGGGAAAAAGGTTGCTGATGGCAGTAGAAATAAAATATTTGCAGTGAGTCGTGATGAATGTATGCACGTGTTAAAGTGTCCAATGAGGGTTAGTTAGGGTTTATTCATCATCACTGCAGATTGCGCGCTCTCGGTTCTCCACTAGATGGAGCCACAGTCAAATAAAACCTCTACACACAGTTTCACTGCGAAATGAAAACAAAATAGATATGGACACACTCAGAAAAAATACGTTTTTAGACAGCTGAATAATTGACGGTGCAATTTTTAGAAAAGGTGTTTAAAGGACACTATATATGATATAAATATATATACTGCATTTCAAAAATTTGGGGTCAGTAAGATTTTTTAAGGCAGTAAATTCAGTTTTATTTCAAATAAATTCTGTTCTTTCGAACTTTCTTTTTATAAAAAAAATTCTGGAAACTGTGTTATGGTTTCCACAGTTTGGAATATTCAGCAGCATAGTTGTTTAACATTTATCAAAGTAAGAAATGTTTTCTAAGAAGCAAATAAGCATATTAGAATGATTTCTGAAGGATCATGTGACACTGGAGACTACAATAATGGCTGATGAATATTCAGCCTTGCCATCACAGGAATAAGCAACATTTTAAAATATATTTAATAGAAAACTGTTATTTTTCAGCGTTATTTTTGTAGATATTTCATCAAATCAAGGAAATACAGGCTTAGTGAACATAGGAGACTTTTTAATAAATTAATAGATAAATAGACTGTACTATAATAATGATGATGATAATATTAATAATAATAATAACAACATACTATTTAACTACCTTTGATGTTTTTGATTAAATAATAATATATTTTTAAAGGTTGCTCTTAGGCAAATGCAAATCTAGCAAAAATAAGATCAGTTTGTGTTTCTTATAAACTCCCGCACCTGAACTACTGCCTCTGCACATAGTTAATAAATGAACACAGTTCTATTTACTATCTTAAAAGGTCCATTTAAACACTATATTCTCTGTGCATGTGTGCAGTTTTAATGATTGACATAATTTACAGAAAAAAATTCTTCTCTACTGTCACATATAAATGATTAATCCATTAATGTTCAGATTCAATGTTCAGAACCCATATAATTCTGACACACATTCATTACTCTGTCAAGTACTCTGTACATGTGACATTTGTTGTATCAAATTTAATATTCCTTTTTGCGCTCTCTTCGCTGCCTTGAAGGCAGATTAATGAGAAGAAGTCTAATTGGCTGAAATTGGATTGATAAGTGGCTGCTGCAAATTTGCATAGAGAAAGTTATGAATTTTAATCTGTTTTTTTTCCTTTAAGTGGATATGTGAGATGGAGTTGCTGCTGAATGCTTTCTTAATAGAAAAAAAAAACATTTTGGCAGATAGGCGCCGGAAAGGGAATGAAACAGAGGAAAGAGGGGAGTACAGAAGAAAGGGCCGATGAAGGTTTTGAAGCCATCCTTCTGGTTTGGAGGCGTCTGTAACAAAACTTTCACAGATGAAATCAATTTACAAGGCGAGTGGGAACATTGGATGACATTAGCAAGGACTGCATTGATATTTTTTCACTCCAAAGGGCATGAAGAGCACTATACATCTAGAAAACACCAAAGGATGAGTTCGAACAAACAAAACCTTATGTGCCGTGTGCAGTATGTCTGTGTTTGTGTGAGGTTACCCACATAAAACAGAGAGTCATGTCCTTACAGGCCCCTCTCCCACCTGTGCTGAGACAACAAAGAAAAAGGATTTAAAGGAAAAAAGATTTAGCGTCTTTGAGTGGATGTGAGAGTATGAAAATTAGTCTTTCTCTAAGATATAAAATAGAGAAAAAGAATCCAAGGCAGAAACGTGTCTAAACACACTCTCTGTGTCCAAACACATTGCACGGAAAGGCCCTAATAAAAGAACAAATACGTCAGAACTGGTCTATAGTGTCGCATTCAAAGCTGAAGAAAGAATTAAAGCCGGTCTGATTGTTGTTGTATTACTAATTATTACATTAAGGTCATACTCTGACTAAATAAGAATTCTTTAAGTGGCCTTAATAAAATGATTCAGATATAGAACAAACATGGCACAACATCTTATTCCTGCCTTGAAAGCTTCTACAATAAATTTAGGTGTACATTGGTGCTAGAAACATGTTTCTGGTCCCAAAGTATGAGAATTTTATTAATTGAAAATTGGTGGAAAATGAAATGGTAAAGAAGTTTTGATTAAAAGCATATAAATATAAAGTCAGCTAAAGGGTGAATTGGGTAAAAGGCCACAAAAATAATATAGTGTAGCTATAAACTGTTTCCCCATCTACAGTTACTTCTGATATAATAACATTCAACTATTTAATCAACATATGTCAAGCTTCAGTGATTTTATTAGCTTCAAACTCAAAACATTTTAATCTAAGAGTGAAGTAAAAGAAGCATAAATATGTATTAAAGATGGACAAGAAAGAAGTAAGTGACAGTTCTCTTCTGTTGATAAATGAGTGGTGAGTGATTGTTTTACAAGGCGGCAAATAAATGAAATATATATTCATGCCACTGCACCAAAACTCCATATCATTAATTCTTGGAAGAAATATTTGATAACACAATTCATATGCAAATAGGTTTAATCCATATTTAATCTGTGTCGGAGTTGTGGGAAATGTGTGTTTGTGGATGAATGTGTGACTGGGGTTGCTCTTCATCACTCAAATCACTGTATCACTGCTGTCATTCCTGTTTAGCATTGACTTTGACAAATTCACAGGAGAAAGACATACAAAATCATTTTATACTTATATAATGCAGTCTTTTATGAATAGTAGGATGTAACTGGAAGTTTGATTCAACTGGATTCAGTGAGAAAAAACTTCATGATAAAATCTTTCATCAAAGCTGCCAATATATACAACGATCATACTATATTAAGCAATAAAGGCAAAAAAATGAGTTGCTGTAATGGCTAATACTCATGCTTCGATGCACTGAACCATGGTGCTCACGTGGGAAATGCAGGTTCAGGTCAAGTCTGTAATGCCCCAATTCCATCTCTCTAATTTCATGTCTGTCTCTACTGTCCAAGTGCTAAATCACCCCCTGAAATGAAGTTTATATAATATGTAATCCATAATGGATGTATTTACAGTACCCTAAAAGTATTTACACATTTAAGTCACCAGAATATATGAATAATTTCTACATTATTTAGATGTGACTTATGATGTGTTAAAAAATAAATAATTAAATAATGAAATAACCAACCCCCTGGATTACTTAATGAAGATTTTATAATGTTTAATCCATAATGGATGTATTGTGGCAAAAAAAAGTATTTAACGTAACTTAAGTAATTTGTAAAAAAAATATATATATATATAAATAATTCATAAGTGATTTAAATGTGACTTTAAAACAAACAAACAAACAAGCTCCCAGAAACTGAGGGTCACAGATACTCAGAGACACATATTCATAAACTGTCCTGTCTTTTTAAAAATCTTTCAGTAGTGTGTATGTGTGTGTGTGTGTGTGTATGGCCTCTAGAAGTCACCGACATTGAGTCCAGTGGCAAACTTTATTACCACTGTCTAGCGTGTGGGAGAGAGAGAGATTAGAGTCTCTTGGGGCAACCAGAGATCCCAGCGGCCCTCATTATCCGCCTATTTGGTGTCACTTGTGGTCAAGCATAAATATGTATTGAAAGATCAATGTTTGTGAGTGTGTGGGTGCGGGTGTGTGTTTGCTCAGTCTCAACATCACTGCTGGGCCTTTATGCTCATTGAGACACAGGCCAGACTCTGTTTACTTCAAAGAGACCCTTGTTCACAGCCAAGAATTATGTCCATTAGTGTCATATTCATTTACAAAAACCCATTACAGTCTAAACACTCTCTTAGGCCACAAACAACAAGAGCCACAGACCCATACTACAAATTGCGTTATTCCTTCATGATGAACATGACTTTGACTTGCTTAGTGCACAAATCGTATTAAGGTGCATATGTTTTCACTCAGGATCAAAGACCTTTCTTTCACATGGATGCACGCTTTCAAAAATCACACATTTATTATACCCCTCGGTTCATTTCAGCGTTAGTTGCATCTCTTTCACTCTGTAAATGGCTGCGTCTCGGCTTTTTGCTTAAAATAACTTGCTCAATTGAGAGCCTAACCAACCATATTTCCCTTGGGAGAGACAGAGAAGGTAGAAAGAAAGAAAAGGAGGAGAAAATGGAGAGGAGAGGCAGTGGACTGTGTCTTTCTTGGGCCCCCTGCAAAGTCTTCTGGGAGCTGGAGGGAGTGTCTGGTCATCAAAAAGGGGCGTGGTTGCATCCAACCATCAAAAAGGTCTTCAATCCCCTGGGCCAAGGCCTCCTGTTCAATTCATTCAGAGGAGCTGTCAGTCAAATGAAGCGCCTCACTTTCAGACACTGAAGTGCAGCAGGTCTGTTCCCAATTAAATGATGGACTCTCTCCTTAAGTACAATATATACATAAATACAGCTGGTCCACAAAAGGGTCATTCATTAGTCTACTCTTCCCGCCCTCTGGGATTTTAGATTTGTCGAACTTCATAGCCCTGGACCATATTCGATGAGGTGATCGAATTTGAGGTTTTAAAAAAATTTTATCCACTGGTGGTGCAATACATCTGGAGAGAAAAACAAAAGCAACCTAGAGAAGTCCAAAATCTTTTGAGATGGAAAGTTTGAAAATTCATTTTCAATTCAGATTAAAAAACGACCTGCTCCTTATAATGAAGTCTCAGACGGCGCAAAGTTGTCCCAGGAGGCTATTTCTGCAGTAGGTGACGATACATAACATTATGTGCATTATTTTAATGAATTAATGATTTATTCACTGAGCTGACTTGTTCAAAACAGTCATTCAGATATAAAATAAATGTCTTTAAAGAAATACAAAAAAAATCTTTCACTCAACCAATTCATGCAAAAACACTAAAAAATTCTGGAATGAATAAAGCATAAATCATTGATTTAAAGAATTTAAAGAATGAATCATTCACTCAACTGATTTGTTCAAAAACACAGATTCATTCAGGAACAAACAAGTGACTTTATGAGTGTGTCACTAAATCATCAACTGATCAACTAATCAACAAATCAACTAATTTGTCCAAAAACACTGAGCCATTGAAGAACAAAGCAACTTTATGAGTGATTCCCTGAATCATTCACTGAGTGTTGTTGATTATTAAATCAACTGATTTATTTAACAATATGGTTTCACTTTATTTTGATGGTCCCTTTAACACATT
>SCHK01060201.1:0-10089 GCA_004124795.1 Poropuntius huangchuchieni
ATATACTAATATACAGTCGTTCACGCACAATACCAACATGGAAATACACACTTAAATAATGCAATAAACACTCATTAAACAACAGAAGATGTAACATAAACCCCAAATGTACATAACTGATAACAAATCCAATAATTTGTAAATAGCATGTACATTTTCACAATACATGATCGAAGGGGATAATTNCTCTGATTTAAATCATTTGTAATCAGCATGTACATTTTCACAATACATGATCGAAGGGGATAATTTCAGCTTTATGTGACAAAGTTTTGCATTATAGTTGCACATAATATGTGAAATACGAACAGGCTCAGAAACTGTCTCTTTAAGATGCTGCGAGGCAGTTTGGAGATTAACTTTTGAGCACAACACGAGAAACATTCACTTCAATCAGAGAATACTTGTGGAACAACCCAAAATATCTTCAATAACAGCCTTCTGTCCTGTTGAGCAGAAAATGCCTTCCTCCATCCATTACAAACTTGAGATGGAAGTGCCAATTAATTTCCCCTGTCCTCGCTGACCCTACCAGCAGCATGTTTCTAAAACAAAAGCGGACCCTGGACCGCTCCGGCCCAACCCTTGCAACCCCCCCCCCCCCCCTTCCTGCTTGAATAGCATCTTATCTGTAGCCGCTGGCGGTACAGACGCATTAGCGAGTGGATTACACATGCTTGGTAGGCATGCATTAGGGAGATGGGGGCAGATCCCAGCTCAAAGCAGCCAACTAAAGGCCTGAGCCTGCCCTATAATGAGATCTAACTCCTGAGGAGAGGCACTCGGGGCTAGTGCGCTCTATTTAAAGAGGGCCAGCCTCATTTAAAAGACTGTGTCTGTGTCACTTTATTACTTAACCTGAGTGAGGCACATCAAGGCCCTTTTGCATTAGCACCGAACCCCCTCCTCCCTATTTTCAGCTAAGCTGATTACACAAACATAAAGTGTGTGTGTTTTTTTATTTGGGGGGCCTTAGAGGGAGCAAAAGAAGCTAATGCGTATGTGCGTGCGCATATATATACGTGCACAAACGAGGCCGAAAAAGGACCAGAACAAGCAGCTAATGTGTTTTGCTAGTGGCTAGCCATTAAACACTATTGTCTTCTGGAGAGCTGCTTCATAGCTGAATCATATTTGTTTCATAATTGATGAATTTCGCAATTTCTACACTGTTATTGAACTGAAATGAATCATGACTTGAGCTGAATAATGACACTATTGCCTTCTATAGAGCTGCTTACAGCTAAATTAAGCTTGTTTCATAATTGAATAGCTTTATTGAACTGAACTGAATTAACTAGGTTTTGCCTCATTTGAAGTTTGCATCTTTGAGTTTATTTCTGTGAAGCTGCTTTGAAAAATTAGCTTTGTATAAAGCTCAACAGAAATAAAGGTGACTTAAAACACGCTAATTTATTGCTCAGGGTTGCCATTTAGATGCTCTGCATTACTTTGAATGATGATTGGTTGTCAAAACACATCTTCTCAGCTCAAATTACAATTTCCAGATTCAAAAAGTTGCGCGTTCCACTTGAACGGTACGTTCTCCTCTTAAAGAACAGTGCATTGAGTCATAAACCTTCTCCCTCTTCTCTTGTCTACAACAGATACATTTTCCTCTCAAACTCCCCCTCAATTACACAAATCAATACACATTTCTTTTATCTTTTCGTGCCTTTTTTTTCCTCCTGTTCTCTCGGCTGAAGGTGACCCCTGGGCTGGAACGTGTCCTCCATTTCGGTGGAATCGGTATAAGTGCTGGCCATTTGGCGTGGACGTTAAGTGTATGAAATGAGTGGCCCTGTCTCTCTCTGGTCCTCTCCTCCTGACAGGCTGATGATAGAAGCGTCACATCCTGGGCCCGAATAAAATGCAAACTGACAAGAGACGAGGCTTTGGTGGCTGAATATAATGCCGGATTGTGCCTCCAAGTGCCTTATTATCTTGTCTTGGGATGCTGGAGAGGAGGCGGGTCTCTTAGAAAAGAGTAGACAGCCACTGTATACACACACACACACACGAGCCATCTCCTATTTTGCGAGTAAGAACGAAAAAACAGGAGTTTGGCCTCCTAACCACTGCTTTTGCAGCTAATGTACCTGACAATAAATAGGGATGGGGTTGTTGGGGATGTTTGCGTGTGATAGCTGGAGTGAAACCTGGAGAAATGAGCTTTTTAAAAGGCGGGGGAGGTCGAAAAACATCGGGAGTTGAAAGTGAGAGGAAGATGAAGGAGAAAGATGTTATTTTGAAGGAGACGGCCTTAAATTTAGTCATAATCTTGTTCCGAATGACACAAAAAAGGTTTAAAGCAGACAGTATAAACGCGGTTGAGAACGAATCAGCCTCTTTTATCATAAACACCATCCAAACATGCCTGATTAATCGGTCAAGGACCGATTTTTAAGCACTTTTTCAACAAAAGCAGCTGGGTCTTAAACATTTTCTAAGCATTTGAAACGCATTTTACTTTTTTAGACGTTGTTTGAGTGAGTAGACAATGTTTCAAAGTAAAACAAAATATGAGATTTAGATTTCTAAAACATTTTTCTTTTATCAGCAAAGCTTACTTTCAAGGAAATTCAGTGGAATTCAGTTCAACTCTAGTACACCACATTATAAAAAAAAATATTCAATCATCTATATATTTCACTCTCTCATTGTCCTCGCAACAAACTCTAATCATTCTTTCTTTGGGAGCTTCGGCGAAGAGTTAACATCTTTCCTTAAAGATCGACAAAACCCACAGAATGTTCCATCTACGTCGCACAAAGCGAGGCCCATCATATTCTCCATCTTCTCTCTCTGCGGCCCTTCATACTCCTGTAGAATCCCCCCCGCCCCCCTTCAACTTTTGAAAGCAAATGTCAAGGCCGGTCTTTTGTCAGCTGTTACACATATGCGTTTGTGCGGAAATTAGACTGCACATTTGTCCATACATGCACAAGTGATTCTTTTATGTGGCCTTTTATGCTGAATTTTCCATTGAAAAACATTTAGGCGACGTTCTTGTTATCTTCACCTACACTCAATCGGTGTTGAAAATCAACCTAGAAAGAGATGAAAAGATGTCTTTTAATTTCCTCATCCTCTTGGTCAGATCTTTTCAAACAGGGGATGCAAAAGCTCACTCAATGCCCCGTATCAATTTGTCGAGCATCAATAGAGTCGCTAGACATATGTATTGCACTTCTGTGACCTTTAAACGCACAGAACCTCCTTTGAGGGCAGCAGAAGATGATTTAATCAAACAATGTCTAGCCGTAGAAAAGAAATCACTTCAGTATAAATCCTCTTACGTAGCTGATGGGGAAAATACTGCATCTTGAATGTTCAATATGAAGCTTTAAAATTCAGATTATAAGCATTTAGAATATAGAAGCAGATAATACAAAGCCACCAAGTTTAAACTAAACGGTCCAAGTAAATGCATCAGGTTTAATGCATTTTTAACTTATAATATACAATAAGATTCAGATTAATGCTACTTAAATGATGTATTTTTAAATTATTTGAATTATTTGAAATGTGTTTTCTTTGGTTTCATAATATATATTAAAATAATGGCATTTGATGTCAAAAAAAGAGTTGCATATTTCACAAATAACTGATTCTAATAATTGATTCTTTTAATGTACTTATGGTTTGAATTATTTCAAAAGTTGTCTTTGTTTTCATTATAAGAAAATATTGAAAAAAGAGTTACATATTTAACACACACACACACACATAGACAAAAATTAGAGCAAAAAATTAAAGGAAAACAAAATATCATAAGCTGCATTTTTTTCCCTATTATTTCACATCTTCTTTGTCCTGTTTTTTCACATCTTTAAATCTCAATTCTTTCTGTAACCAAAGTACAGTGACCTTTCAGACATTTCTCTGATAGGCAACAGTGCCCAAGGACAGATTCAGCCGTGCCCATTTGCCCCGAGCAGCCCCTTGGCACTGCCCACGGCCCATACCTGCTGTATCTCACATAGGGCAAGAAAAGAGCTGAGATGCTCCATTTGGTGGCCTTAAAAAGAAAGGGCAATCTTTTTTTAATAATGTTAAACCTAGTCTGACCACATGCTAAAAAATGAGAAATGTATTGATTCAACAAAAAAAGGTCTGAAAGAGAAAGCGCCTACATCAAAACTGTGTGTGTGCGTGCATATGTGTTTGTGTAAGCGTGCAAAAAAAGTGAGATTTTACAAAAAGAATAGATTGACAGATAGACAATGAGCTGTAAAGCTGAGCGTAAAGAGAAAAAGCAACAAGCAAACAAAAGCAGGTTTGATGCTTATTAAAGAAAATTGTAACACTGGCATTATGAAACAGTAACTGGGCTTTTCTTGCCTTGGGATATTCTAAAAAATTCATCAGACTGACAGCAGGAACCACAAGACTGATCAGGGCCTGACAGAGAGGTTCGGACGGGGATCAGACACAAACAGCCCCCTTGCCAACACCCCCCCCCCCCCAACCCAACTCCCAAAATCAAATCAGCAAAAAAGACCCGCCGTGGTGACACACCATCACCGTGGTGACAGCCTACACTGCGCCCGCCCGCAGTCCCGCTCCCAAATCCATTCTCTCCAAAAATTCAGTCTACCGCGTTCTAAACTATGCGCCCCTCGCATACACACACATACACTCTTGTTATGTGCGTTTGCTGCACATAAGGGGGTAGCTGATGTTTGATGTATAATTCATCTCAAAACACCAAGCAATACTCTTTATTCTGTTCTTTTAATGTCTAATGTAACATAGCTTCAGTGATAGCTCAAACCGGACTGTAATGAGGAACGAGTACCTGAGTCAGTTCATCAAAAGCAAGGTTATTATAGAATGAAAAAACAATGTGAATTCAGCAATGATGCTTCATAATTCATCATTATGACCTCGGAAAATATATATTAATCATTTCAACCTGTTAATTATTTTTTAAACAAATAATGTTTCGAAAAAAGGAAAATTAGACACTTCTGTATTAACATACACAGAAGAGATATTCAAAAACGTTGTGTATAAAAGCAAGTATATTTCATACCCTTCTAAAAATGAATAGTTTGGGTTTTATTGTAGGTATAAAAAGTCCTCTGACAGCATTAAATGTTTATTATGATCAGGTAAGTGGCAGGGGATCAGAATCTATTATCATTAATGTAATGCTGTTAGTTCTAACATAGAGAGCAATAGAAAAGCTCCCTACGGGCATCAGTCAGTCTAACTATGAACACAGACAAGAGGAAGATGCAGTCACAGCTACTGAATATCAAACCTGAAGAACAGAATCCAGCCTCGACTGAAAATAATAAGCTTTAGAAATATTTATGAGATAAATTGCTGGTAATTACAGGAATGAATGCAAATAACAGCAGACACGTTCGAGGCTGAGTGCAAACACTTATAAAGCGTTTAAGTGTTTTGTGGAGGTCACTTTGTTAGGCTGTATTTTCAATAAAGAGGTTATTCTTCACTCCTTTTTATGCATGTGCTTTTAAATTTATTTGAAATATTGTACTGCATCTCAGAGAGCACGTTGACTCTGTTTTATTAATGTAATTTTTTAATAAAAAGCATATTACAAATTTGTCAGAGGTGGTGTGTTGGTGCATGTTCGCACTTTTGCTTCTTTGTTCTGTCATAAAAGTGAATTCTTCAATAAGAATAAACTGTTCTGAATTCAGTATTATGCACATAAAATGAAATATATAAGCACAACAGCAAATTAGATTTTTTTTTTTTCGTAAGGTAGAAGATTATATAGCAGAAAAGGACATGCAAAAAAAAAAAATAAAAGTTATAAAATTCCTATGTGCTGTGTGGCACTATAGAACATAAATGTAAAAATGATTTTTGGAGTCTATAAACTCAATAGCAGGAATTTGAGCTGAGAAAATTGCAGGTTGATTCTGAAACATGGCTTATGTGTTTCTGACTTCTATTCAAATTGAAAAATGAAATTCTGTCTGAAAGAAGCCAGCGGCAAAGTTACACAAGTCTTAAAGTATATCATTAATGTTGCAAATTTGACAACCACAGCAAACAGTCCGTCAATGCATACTGAATCCAAATGGCTTGAAACTTGTCTTTTTACACACCACTGTATATCACTGCTGAGCAGTTTAAGGATTTCTAGGCTTTTTTCCCCGTTAAACAAGGTCAGAGTAATCATTCTGACTGCAAGGAACATCAAATTTTAACATAACACAGAAGAACACACTATTTTAGGATGTTAATTCATTCCAACATTTTAAGATTTTTAAATATATTTTGTGTCAGTGCTCATCAAATATGCCAAAAGTCGATAAAGTATGCTCTGTACTCAAAAAGATAAAGCATAATTAAAGAGCCTGTTTAATGATCAAAAGAATTTTTAAATGTTTTTAAATTAAACTTCATCTAGCATTAAACTTGAAATCTCTGATAGTGCTACACTGAAACAGAACTTTTCGTAAATATAATAATCAACATTAATATAAAATTGTATGCATGTATATATACACACACACACACACACACATATAACTTTTAAAAGAGTGCTGTTATTTTAGAAAGTAAAAAAATCATATTAATAAGAAATTAGAATAATAAATAAAGAAGAATACAAATAAATAATGATAAAAATAATAATATTGACTGTTGTTGTTTTATTATCATTACAACAACATCAAGTGTCTTTTAAAGAGATTCAGGGTATATGCTGCTCCTCATCAAGAATATACAATTCAGTCTGCTTAGATCTGAACTCCTCATGAGGCCGTGGAGCCACAACAATCACATTTCTCTCCCTCAGGCCTCTTCACTTTCTCTCATTTTATCTTCAGCCTAAGCCGAGGAGATCTCAAATGTGAAGAAATGTCACCCTGTATGACAGATGAGTGTGTGTGCGAGTGTGTGTGTGCGTGTACATTATATGTCTCCTGTTGCCTATTTGCCCCAGATTCTGTCACATTTTTCTGCTTTATGAACACCAACAAAAAAAAACTGGTCCCCACATACCGCATGGCTGCACCCCACCAAGCGTCACAGGAAAAGGACACTTCCTCCACAAGCTTCCCACAGTGGCAATTTGATAGATTAGCAGCAAAAATGCATTCAGAAATGCACAGGGTAGAACTTTTACAGTTAACTTAAATCCAAGGAATATATACGGATATACTGCATTCACGAATATGTAATTTGAGGTCGCTCAGCATTTAAGAAACACATGTATCTTCAATCTCCACATCTTACGACCCCAGATCCACCTACAGCTGAACCACAACTTTTACCTGCTCTGCTCCAGCACTTTCTACCACAGCATCTCGCAAACACAAACAAACAAACACACTCTCGCCGGTGTTAAGTTCCCCCCGCGCATGACCCCAGGTGTCACGCACAATAACGAGGAGGATGAAGGCTAGACTTACCATACATCTTCTCCTCCGAGTCTGTGTCAGCTGACAGCAGCAAGGGCTCCTCGTTGAGCTCGCTGTCCGGGCTGGCCGCTTTGTCGTCATCCCGCAGCTCGCAGGCGTCCATATCGGCACGCAGAGGGAGCAGCGGTTTGCTCAGCTGCCCTGTGATCATCGGATCCTGGAGGCGAGCGGAGGAAGAACCAGGTCGGGAGGACAATGAGGGGGGGGAAAGGCAAAAGAAGTGATGTTAGCTTTGGTGTGCACTGGTTCACTCTCAGTGGGTCTCAAGCGCACACATGCCCGCTCATTTCCTCGCTTTCTCTCTCTCTCTCTTCGCTTTCTGAAACTCACCACCTCTTCTAACACTCTCTATGGTAGCGCTTGCTCTCTCTCTGTCTCTCTCTTTTCTGATGGCTGTTGCTGCTGGTTGTAGTGCTGAAGAGCTCTTGTGGATGGCAGAAATTTGAAAAGATTTTGGTTAAAAATGCTCCACTTGTCAAATGACTCATTTTCATGAGTACCACCAAGAGCCATCAGCACTAAAATAGAACACTTAAGTTACATATAAAAGTGTCACATTTGTCAGCAAAAATTGTTTTGTGTTAATTAAAAAAGTTTTTGCGTTTAATAACAGTAAGAATGCAAAATTAAAACCTTGGTTGTCAAGATGATATATATATGTATTAATACTCTGAATACTTCTCTTTGGGTCATCACGTCTGATTGGATGAGAACATTCAGCGAGAGTTTTGAGAGAATATGTAAATCAAAGTTGAATGAAGTGGGCCATTACAATCTCAATGAAGTGCAGCTGATACTTTCTCTAATAAATATATACTCTATATAAATAAAATGATAAGAGACAGAATCAGCAGCATGATAACAATTAGCATGATTTAAAGTACTCATTTTAGAGCTCTTCTAAAGAATTATTATTTACACTTTCTATATGATTTAAATACAGTAAAGTTGACTAAATAATTAAAAAACTAATGACAACATTAGTTCAATAAATAAGTAAGAACAAATTGAGTTTTTTAAGTAAATGAAATGAAATAAACATAAGTAAGAAAAAGTTATATAACAAGAAACTTACCAGAAGGGTGCTTCCAGATTAAAGAGAAAAATATCTGAATTTTTATGCTCCAAAAATCTAACTTTGCTAAAATCCACGAGCAGTTAGAGCATGCCAGAGAGTTATGTGAGATCAGTCAGTGCATGCTTGTCACAAAGCCCAAAAACCAGTGTGGATAACGCAGATACATCAAGTGAGCACTGCTGGTGCGAGCCTGGGATTGCCTCTGGAGACTTGCTCGAGATGTCACCTCCACTCTCTCTCTCTCTCTCTCTCTCTCTCTCTCTCGTGCGCTTCAGAAGTACCTCCCCCACCCCTTCTGATGGTGAGACACACAAACAAATGTGTAGACACAGGGAGGGCAAAAAAGCTGCTTTTCTCTTTTTATGCTCTCTTACTTATAGAGTCGTTTCTGCTCAAATGACTCTGAGATGGGGGCCAGGTGATCTGTTCGTATCAAGCGCCGTCACGGGGCATCTTCCCCCCTTGATTCCGCCCCACCTCTCTTCGTCCTCGGGGTGGTCGATGAACGGCAGCCCGTGGGGCCTCTGTTAATGTGCTTATCAGATGGAGTGCATGAGAGTTTGATATGACACATGATAATCTATGAAAATGTTAATCAATAGGAATAGTTTAAGCTGTCATTCGCGATGCGGCCCGCTTGGTCAATACCCTCCGCTTTGCAACAATGTCTCTTGTCATCGCTTCACTGGAGTTTTTCTCAATGCACTTATGCACAAGCGACTCACCGATGCACCCCTCTATTTCGGAACGGCGCTGAACGAGGGAGCTTCTAACGCTGCATTCATTTAAGGCACAACATCCATCCATCCCTCCTCCCGTTCCTTCTCTCCCCTTTGAGCTGCCTGATAGGTCCAGTGGAGGGCAAAATTAATACCTAATTGAATTGTGAAGTCATCAAAATAATCAATACTTTTTTATTATTTATTCTTTACAGTCTGTTGACTGAACGAGAGCTTTGAGAGGCCGAGAGAGAGAGAGAGAGAGAGAGAGAGAAAGAGGGGGGACAGGCCTGAGAGGATGCAATACAATGTAATTTTCACCACGGGCTGCTGGAGAAGAGAGGGCACAATAAAACAGAAGGAAAAATTACAAGAAAAAGAATGAGGGAAGAGAAAATGGGAATTTTTCCACAAGTTATAACCAGATTTCGACATTTTCGGAAGAAAGTGCTTGTTTTCACCACAAATCAAGGGGTGGATGCCAGGGTGTTGCTGTTTAGTTGTATGTAAGGCCTGAAAGGTTGGTAGTTGCTAAGTGGTTGCTCATTTTTAATTTTATAATAATTTTAAAAACACATTACTGTCCAAAAGAAAGATTCTTAGAAAGAAATTATTAATTTTACTTGGCAAGGACACACAAATTGCTCCTGTGAACTTTGTATTCATGAAAGTATTAAGCAGCACAAAATATTAACTGTTTTCAACATTGATAATAATATAAGAAATGCTTCTTTTAAAAACCAAACCAGCATATTAGAATGATTTCTGAAGGATCACTAAAGCCTGAAACAAATGCTTTGCCATCACAGATTTTTAAAATATATTAAAATACAAAACCATGTTATAGTGGAATAGTGTTTCAAGATACAGTTACTTGGTG
>SCHK01060331.1:4766-15313 GCA_004124795.1 Poropuntius huangchuchieni
GTGTTGTTGTCTTTTTGACGTGATCGACCCAGGTTTCGATCCCGCCTTTTGCCGAACTTTTTTTTTCCCTCCCTTTTCAAATCTCGTATCACATTGTGATTTTTTTAAATGACCAATCATTTCACTAGATAAGACCCTAATTCATCGTCTGGTACCATTTATAGCCCTTTGAAGCTGCACTGAAAACCATTCAGAGTACATGACGTCTACTATATGCTGGAATGTTTTCATCAAAAACCTTAATTTCTTTTCAACTAAAGAAAGATAAACATAAACATCTTGTATGACATGGGGGTGAGTAAATTATCAGGAAATTTTAATTTGAAAGTGAACTAATCCTTTAATCGTTGGACAGCACAAATTTTTTATATTAATAATTGAGGGGTGCACAAGAATCAAAAACATAAAACAAGATTCTTTTCACTTAATCTTAAAATATCTTCACTTATTTTGAATGATTTTTTAAGACACCAAACTTAACATTTACCATGAGATTAGTAAAATGACAATGAACATTAAGATGTGATTGCACTTGACTAACATACAAGTTACACACACAATTATATTTATATTTAGAGGCTGAAGTTACCTTGGTAAAAGACCACAATGTCGTTTATATAGCAAACATGAACTTTTACCATGGTAATGTCAGCCTAAAATATGTTAACATGGCAAGTAAGGATAGCTGACCACATTAATCCTCAAATATTAGCGGATTTTATCTTTTAAAAACAACACTGATAAAACTACATATTTATACTACGCATAAATGTATACATTATTTATATAAATCATATAAATTAATTACTTTATAGTCTACTAATTACCAAAAATCGTAGTTCCATGTATTCCAACTGCCCGCTAAGAACTATTTGAGGTCTACGTGAATCACGTGACGATCGAGCATTCCGAAGTTCCGTTGTCGGAACTCTCTATGGCTCTGTGTCAAACAATGTAGTTCCCACTGATCAGTGGTAGTTCCTCAGAAACTGTTGTGGTTCCAACAAAGCGGTTGCCGAGCAACACACAAATGTAAACAAAGATGTATGTTTGTAGAATTATTTACAACAGCTTCGAACTTGGCTCACCCAATCATAATCAAGGACTGGAACTTTCCATTTTATAATATAATATAAATAATAATGACACATTATATTAAATCAAAAGTGACAGAAAGATTTCCATTTCAAATAAATGCTGTTCTCTCTAATTTTTCGAAAGATTTCTGAAAAAAAGTGTGAATAAGCAGCAATAAGAAATAACAATAAAAAAAAAAAACTGCAAATCAGCATATTAGAATGATTGCTGAAGGATTGTGTGACACTAAAGACTGGAGTAATCGCTGCTGAAAATTCAGCTTTTATTACTGTTAACAATATTACTGTTTTTACTGTATTTTAATCAAATAAACAAATATACGTCTTTATACTTTACACCTTTAAACTTTAGCCTTAATAAGAACAGTGGATATCATTACAGAAAAAGCAACAGTAATTTTTGCTGAATTCTAGTTTGTCAAATCTCTTTCATGCTTCAGAGACCACAAACACTGAACATTTGATGAGCATGTCACCAGTATTCTGAGAACTATTGTCTCTAGGGTCTCAGTCTTCCGAGACTCTTGCCTGTGCCTTGTGTGCCAGGCCCAGGGAGGGCTGGGAAACCTCTATGACAAACTACAGACTGGAATAACAGAGTATATTTCACCCTGACAGGGTGAGAACTTCACCTAAGATGAGCATGTAACAAAACAATACAAAGAACCTGAGCAGATACTTATCCTTTTCGAGTCATATCATCTCTCATTTGTTTACCATGTATCACCGAAGATGGCGTGTTTGTGAGCATGTCTCGGTGTGTTAGCCCCAAACATCTAACACTATCTCCCCCACAACCAGAGATCACTTCCCTCTGGGCTGTGGTCTACCAAGGGAGCAGTTCTAATTCGGCTCCTCTCAGTTGAGCAGCCACATGTAGAGCTCCACCCTGAAGTAAAAAGTGCTCTAATGATGAAATTTACCAACCAGCTCAACACTGCTCCCCTATTCAACCTGCTTATATTTTCATGCTATCATATGATCTTTTGTACTGTACTTCCTGTATACACCCAAGCATGCATGACTTTCCCTTGTCATTGCTGTTCAGAGTCACACTCTGACATCTGTAGTACCTCTGTCTTTCCTCCATCGCCTAAAGCCCCTTTTTTGAATACTGTTGTCACCGTAATGGGCACATACACCACAGTGCCAATATTAGATGTACTTCTGATGTAGATGATCACAAGTAAAAGTGTGCCCCAGAAAAGAACAACATCAGCTGTGGGTTGGGTGTTACTAAACAGGAAGCTATACACAGATAGTTCCTTCAGCTATCACACTTCTTTACCTCAGAAATTCTCTCACTCACACTTTCCTGACTTCTTTGCATTCCAGCTGTCTCCACACCAATGGGTGATGATAACTGTAAACTGCTATTTAAAGGCTGACACAACAACCATGGGGCAGCTAGATTAAAAGTTTAGGAAACGATGTTTGAACCTTATAAATGTCTTTCAGTCAGCTTTTGGCAATTTGCCTAAAAAGAAAGTTTGGCATTAGTTTGCCCTTTCTTCACAACCTTTGACTCACACAGAGTGGCCAAACGAGGCAACATTGCTGTCCAGTTTTCTCTTGTCACTGAAAAGCAAGAAAACGTTAAGAAAAAACAATGTTAATGAGGCAAACGTCTTCAAGATGCAGTCACGTGAGGTACTGCTAGGAAACAGAGCCAAAATCTATGAAATATGCACAGGAAAAGGGCTATGAAAATGTCAAAATTTGCATCCTCTGATAAAAATAAAAAAAAAGTGACACACAGACAGTCATAAAACACCTTTAGTGGTCGCTGTACCCATCTAGTTTGCAAAGCAGATTTGGATCATAAACCAACTTTATACAGACACACACACTAGGCCTCTGATCACAAGTGAGGCCCCAGAGGCTTTGATGAGCGCTCGTGTCAGATAGGAAAGATAACGGCAATCAGAGGATTGTGGCACCAGTAGCTGAGTGACACTAGAGGACAGAGGTCCCAGTCTGCCTTCAGGACACCGACAAATACTCGTACACAGGCCCGCTTAACCACAAAGTCAGTCACACAGTGTCATAGCAGCTACATTGTTATTGCTCTTGACCAGCAGCCAGTGACGCATTCTAAACAATCACTGTCCAGAACAGAGTGCAACGCTGCAGAACAAAGTTTACTGTGCTCAAAAAGATCAAATAGCATGTCATATTACCAAACTGGTAAACAAAAAGAATAATGGATCCTAGAAAAGGGCCTGGGGGTTTCTTCAGAACAAGTATTTAATATCATAACAGAATTTAGATTTTGGTTCAGTTTTGCTTTGATAAAAGTAACGTTCAGCAAAATCCCAAAAAAAAAGTATTTTTGAATGAATTTACTCACCCTGAAGTTTGAAAGCTTCAATCATCTCCTCATTAATTTTAATTACATTGAAAAGAATGACTAATACACTCTTCAAAACCTCTCATTTTGTTTTCTATAAAAGAAAGTAAGTCATACAGGTTTGGAACAACATTTCTGAATGAACTAATCTTTATTGAGTAAGATTAGATATTGTTTTTGTTGCATGAGGACACTGAGGGACAAAGTTGGACAGAGATTGGCAGAGAATTGCAAAGTAGAAAGAAAAGGAAGGGTATCTTGAATTACAGCAAATATAGCGAAATGTGAGGTAGAGATTGTGTGGAACATTGTAATGGATATACTATACTAAGCTGTCAGAGAGCACTGATTGGAATGGAAAGTGCTCTTGAGGCTGAAAAAACAAGCAAGGTGTTCCCCAGGGCTCTGTGCACAGGCTTCCCCAAGTTTGTTTTTCTGCTCAACCTAAAGCTCACTAAATTTGAGTGGTTTTCTATTTCCTCATGAAAATCATACCAAAACACAACGTACATAAAATACTTCAGTGACTGTACTTCTTTACTATGTCTAAGATATGTTTCTGTGATTTTTTTTTTTTTTTTACAGAATCTGAATATCTGTATTCTTCAATTTCTTTCATACTGTCATTTAGATCTTAAGAGTACAAATAACAAATCATATGTCTTTAAGGCTATTCAATATTCAATATTCAAACTTCAACATTTATTTTACTGAAATAAATCTCCAATGAATAACAGGTTACTTTTCAAAATATAATTGTGCATTAAACTTACATCAAAAACTAAATCTACACTCTAGAAGTTCTGGAAAATCTTTGATTTCTAGAGCTAACAAAAATATTTTAGTTTTGAATAATTACAAATAAATTAAACATTTTGCATTCACTTATGTATGTTTTTGACTGACCTATACAGACTAAAATTGACACATTACTCATAACCCTAATTAACACCCCTTCCACTGTCCACATACAATGAAATGTACGCAGGCCTATAATTTCTTTTATTCAACCATGAGAGCACAAGTACCTTCCAAACAAGCAAGTCAACAAGTGGCAATGACTGTCAACAATCCCAAATGCTTAACCATGTTAGCAGTTCAAGAACGCATGTAGGCTATAGCAAATTAATCTGGTAAAGTTTAGGTCATTCCCTCACCAAGGACAGCCAGAACACAAATCAGTTATTTTTACTATTATATCAATCAAGATCATACAATCATAGGTGGACAGGTTCAGGTCATGCCTGCTCAGGGATGCAGCAGGTTCAACTCCATTTGCTTATTATGCTGATGTGCGGTGCTCTTGTGCATGCACAGTGGGAGTTCTGTAGATATCAGGCAAGCAACAAGTTCTTAAGTCTGTATTAAATAAGGATAAGCTACAAGTTCTGCATCCATTTAAAAACAATGATGGCTCTGAACATTGTCTTGGAGGGCTGCACACTTTGGCTGAGGACAGGAAACATTACTCACATTCTGGATCTCAAACAAACAGACCCAAGAACCCGGGCTGGGATGAGTCACATGAACGCTGCCTCCTCTCTCCGCTCTATCGACAGTGCCTGTCACTGACATCATCAGCTTCTTTGCCATCTGTCAATTACCCTATGCCACTTCCTGCTCACTGAACTAAGACAGCCTATTTGAGGACTGAAAGTACTGAACTTGGTTATGGGCAGCACCCAAATACGGATTACAGTCTTGTGAGGAGTAGTAGCACCAGCTTCTCTGGAGGCCCCTACTGTCGCAAACGCAAAAATGTAATGTCTAAACAAGAAGAAAATGAACTGTAAATAAGAGAACATCACAAAAGACTCAAAGGTTTCAATTACGGCCATGCAAACACAATGAGCACAATTAACATTTTACATCACATTGCATTTTACATCACAAGTGCTGTGCTTAATAGAAACTCTACATGTGTGGTGTCTAATAGCTAGACACCCCTCGTAGTAATAAAGCTGAAGCTAACTGGCTGACCTTCACTGCAGACCACTGATGTAGAGTCATTGCTGCATTATTCCGTAACACTAGATCAATGATTATCTAAAGCATTAGTAAACCCAAGACCCTAAGGGCATTTGTGTGTTTCTAACACGTCTGGTTATTAATCTGACCTCTTAAAATGTCTTTTTCTTGATCCTTATAAGTGTTGAGAAAGTTCTTACTTCATAAATATGGGTATTTCATTCATCTCTTTGAAGTCATTGTCTATGCTTTATTCTTGCAAAATGGAATTGTTTCAGGTCAACCTTTAGGCCACAATGGCCTTGCTGTTTACATACTGTAACAACCATTCTGTGGAAAACGGCCTCTGGCTCTTTTCATTCCACTGAACTTTCTCTTAAAGTGAACTAAAATGCTTCTCTCCTAGAAAAGCAGGCCAAAAGTCTATGGTTATGTTACTTAATGACTAGTTTTGTGACATACAAAATCATACCTGAACTGAAAACCACTATGTTTTTGACCCTATATGTGGATGACGGACAAGAAAACAGCATTACTAATTATGAAGGCTATAAGAACAACTATGGCAACTTATGGCAAGATCACAATTCCACTAAAGGAAAAAAAATGTATTCTCTTGTGATTAAATATCTACTGTCAGGTGATTTCACAGGTGAGGATGTGTGAATCCAGCAAGTCATCTCAAGGAGTCAAGGCACAACAGAAATATCTGTAATGCTGACCAGTGGGCTCAGAGTTGTACTTATTTATGTATGATGTACTGAACATTTCAATTCATAAGGAATGTGAATAACAGAATCCTGAAGTGATGGTTACATCAGCTGCAAACCAGGCTGCAGAAGTTCTAAACACTAAATGGGACACGGTGCTGAAAACAATGCAAAAAGCAAATGATAAAATGTGAATAATCATATAATTCATAGTACTTCTAAAAAGGCTATGTTGATAGGCTATCAAATTGTGTATGTTAAATCAAACATTTGCTTTGTGTTTACCAGAATCTGGCCAGATGTCATTATGGACAGCCTCAGTCTCTAAAGATAATATTAAAATGTTTTATTTTAATATATAGACACTTATAGTGTTGGGTGACCACATCTCTGGGTTCTGAAGAAAACCAGTGGATTGACTGCTACACCCTGATGCATCATGTAATCTAGGTTGGTAACTAAAAAGGTTGTAGGTAAAACCTTACAAGGATCCACAAAGTACCACAACTATGTCCTTGATCACGTCACAAACCCTCAGGCATATCCGAGAGAAATTAATGTGTCATAACCTGGAGGAACTGCAAGGACACGGGCTGTTGTTTACTTGGCGAGGGGTCTATCGCGCTCTATTACACGATGTGAATTACTGTTATACTTTCGTTTGAAAAGACAAGATCGAGTACGATTTACACAACCAAACTCTTAACAACTCACAGGTGTGTTTCTGCTATTACCTTAATGATGCTGCTCCTCCTCGGCGCCGCTTTCACGGACTCTAGGAGAGCCGTCTCATCGCGCTCCACCAGCGGCACGCTGACTCCACTCCGCCGGCCTGATCGAATCGCTCTCGGTGGGATGAAGTCCGGAGCTCCATCACCGCACACCCCGTCCTCGTAAGACTCCGACATCTCCAGGATTAGTTGGTTAGGAAATCAGTATTATTCTACTCTGTATTTGGACCCAAGAACATCCACATCCAACTCTTGATATGGGTCTGTGTGTAGCTCCGGTAGTCTAATTTAACTTAATTGCGCAGGCTGTACGGCAGATTGAGAATGGATCTCGTTGCTTGAGCCCATCCTAAAGCAACTTTTGCCAGTCACACAGCTCGAAGAACAAATGATATGTATAATAACTGGCTCATAAATCATTCTCTTGCGCAAGAGGACACTTGCATCACCGCGCAACAAGTTAAAAAGCACCGACGGCTCCTAACTTCTTTCATTGATCCAGTGCGCGTCAAACAATCTGTATCTAACACGTGCAAAAACGCACATTTGTTCACAGATATGCAGGAGAACGGAGGGATTGCGGGTCACCAAATACTATCAAGCATCAAAACAACCCCAAATGTGCGCGTTCTGTGTCAGCATGATGGAAACGAAACGCCGGAGTACTGGTTGTGGATGGTGTTCGCCTCATCTTACTGTGTGTTGTTTGGTTAGTCAAGAATGAGGAACGCCACTGACACTGGCACAACCTCTTAGATCCGCTAAACCCGCCCCTCGCGTCCGTAAGCTCGTGATTGAGGGGTGTCGTGACCAATCAGACATTCCCAATTTTCATAAACTCTAATCGCTCATCTTTCAAAGAGGAGGAGCCAGTGCGTATGAGCCTCAGGAATGTTACTCATTTGAGTTTACCAGATGTTTGGGAGAAAAGAAGGTTGGGGTATCACTTTTCCGAAGTAGCTATTTTGGAGATGAAATATTGACGTTTTGGTGTTGTGTATCAAAGGATATCTTACTATAGGCAGCTCTTAATTAACACATGCTCTATTGTTTATGGCATTTGATATAAAAGTGCAACATTGTCCGGTTCAGTTCAAGATAGAGCAAGACAGCTCTATTTGTTAAAGTTCAACAAACCTCCTGAACTGAAATAAAATGAATCAAAAATATAAAGAGACCTATTTAAAAAACTATTAAAAATGACAAAAACAGGCAAGATTACTACAAATGTGACTAAAGGAAGCAGATACATGAATAACAAAAAATAAATATCAAGTTAAATACAATAAATACATCATAAAGCAAAAATTCCAAGGTTTTCTAATGAATTCAGTAAATTAAATTTAATTCAAGTTTATTTATATAGCACTTTTCACTATACAAATCGTTTCAAAGCTTTAAAGGAAATTAAGTTCATACAATATATTTATATATTGTAGAAACTTAATATGTTTAACATATGGCAAGATTTGGTAATTCTGTATGTTGTCTGAGGGTTGGTAGCATCTGAGGTCCTCTGAGTAAATTTTAATGGCATTTTTATTCTTCATAAATATTAACAAAAATATCTATTAACAAAAAATAGCTTAGCTTATGTATAAAGAATTTTATATAATAATCATTATCCAAGAAAATCAAGTATCGCCCTGAGTCTGTAAAGGTTTAAGTGAGATTTTATTATTTGTCAGTGACAGTATCTGACTAAAGTGTTTTTCAAAGGCCTTCATAGCAGCTATAGCAGGTTTTGCTATGAATATTATCCTCTATGTTGCCTATTTGTTGAAGACAGACAGCAGTACCACACTGACATGAGGCCTTTAACACTTCAATGATGAATGTAAGCTTAAATTATATCTGGAACGTCCTCTGTGTGCCTGATGTGTTTGTGGAACACGACAAAGGCATGAGAATACGGTTCATAAAACTCACACAGAAATGCAGAGTTAAAAAACACTGTGAAAACCTTGCGATGAGCCTACTGATGAGGGCTTGCTTGAGATCCAAGTCCTCTGTGAAAAGTAGACAGAACCCGAGGGTCATTAGCATAGGGCTAAGAACTCTAACACCTTTCTGCAGCTTTTCCCCTTGCGTCAGGTTGTCATGGTTAAACTAAACCCTCTCTATGAGAAGAGTGTCATTAAAAAGAGCTCTAATATGCACTTTAAGACTGATTAGTGTTTTAACATCATACTTTACTTTGCCACACCTTACATGTTTAGCACACTGGGTAGCCAAGGAGGGTTATGAAATGGAAACTTTGGACAAGAAATATGGGGCTTGTTTTAGTCAGCCTGTTCAGCCAAAAGTAGACAGTTGGTGTAAGATGTTGAATGTGTGTGTGTCTGAGTTTACAGGTTTATGAGGCAAAAAGGTTTGAAAACTAAACCTTCTCATAGCAAAGCAAGTTCACACCCAACTCAACAATATTTGCCACATTATATCTATGTATGTTACCTCTTAGAAAATGTGTTTGTGTCCACTAAAACTAGTATTTCTTTTAAATAATAATAGGCCTATAAATTAACATTTAGTTTAATATTCTCTCACTATCAGCTCCAAAGATAACAATAGTGTCTGTTTTTCTGTAATTTGTTTACATTTTAGAACCAGGTTAACCCTTAACCCAACAAAATTATATGATTAAGGTTACATTTGAGTCCACTATAATAAGTAAAATGTATGTACACGCGTATCTTGAAATATTCCAAAACATAGCCTACTGCAGTAGGCTATTCACGGAAGTGTGATCATTAATAGTTTTTCACTAAATGTGAATAACGCCCTCAAGTGTATAACGTGAATTACTACAACGATTTAAGAACCTGAACATTAACGTGAGGGGAAAAAATGAACAAATACACAGTTTACGTTTATGTTTTTGTGTTTTAGGGTCCCTATATAAATCGTTTATCTGGTATGTCTTCTAAACTTCGTTTATATATTCCAGTGTTTCTACTTGAATTGTAGGCCTACGTGAATTGTGGGTAATTCACTCCGTCCAAAATAAGAGCTTGTTATTCCTGGAGAGCGCAAGCGAGTGTGAGAGGTTACAGATGTGTGTCAGGGTCGCGTTGCCCTTATCTCTGTGTCCTTAACTCCTCAGCTCTGCTTTTTTGCTCCCTGTTCGGTTTAGAACGAGATAACAGAAGGTGCAGGTGCAGTTTATCTCAAGTCTTTTGTTGCTTCAATTGCATTTCAAAACAAAGTCAAAATCAAAATGTTCACTATGTATTTGGTTTTGAAAGAAAGTTGTCTATGCACTATTGAAAAGCTTTTGATTAAAAAGTATTTTGAAGGTAACATTATCTGAAACAATCTTTATTGCATTATTGCTTATCATTTAAAATGTTTCCACAAAGAATCTTAGTTTCTATCAGTTGTGTTTATTTCTTATCTCCGTCCTGTTTAAGCTAGGTTGGTCTGTCACTTCTATCTGCACTCTACATCTCCTCACATTCAAAACTGAATTGTTTTTCTCGTGTTGGATCAAACGCTCTCAAGTGCTTCACGGAAAATAATGAAAAGAGTAGGAGCAGCTGGTTACGAACTCAGGCTATATTTTCACTAGAGGGAAGATGCTGCAAAACTTCAAGAAAAAAAATCTGAATTATATTTTAGCTGTCATTCAGTTATAACATTATGTTTAACTTATACATTTTCTATAGCCTATGGTAAACAAATTTAGCATAGG
>SCHK01060336.1:3349-19855 GCA_004124795.1 Poropuntius huangchuchieni
TGTAAAACTATAATTGAATGCATTAAAAATGTTTCAAATGCATTCATAGCACAATGCAAAACATACGCTTTACTGCATAGATCAGATCCAGAGGGTTCTATCTGTGCATTAAATGATGCTTGCTAATGGACAATGCACCAATTCATTGCTTCACTGGTTATTTTGCTACCAGTCATCTATGCTTTACACACTGAAGCTCACAGAGATGTTGTGGGTCATTGTGGATATTGTGGTTTGATTGGCCAGTTCATATTGTTATTAATGGTTTTGATTGTTTTTGTTGTGACTGTATGAGTGAAGAGGCACTTTTATATGCATTGATCCCATAACCCCTTGACCCTACTGTGCTGACCCACTCATTTGCCACTGTAGTTATTAGTTTTTTAAAGTTCAATCCATGTTGTAGTCTCCTGCTTGCTAATTTAGATGACCAAGCATCAATTATTGTAAAAGTGCCTTTAACTCAAAGTATGGTGTGTAAAAACTGATTTTTGGACTGTTTAACTTGACATGAAAACCGAAACTTGTGTTTTGTGTTGTGTTCGGGCCCCTTACGTGGTTCTGTGCATTTAGTTCCTTTCAGTTCCTTGATTCCTTTTCTTTCTCTGCTTCTAATGTTGACTGTGGAGAGAGCGTGGTTAAGTGTTGCTAATTCTACAGTGTTGTCTGTGGCTGTTCCTATCATTCTGCCTTCCACGTCATCAGAAGAGTTAACACCCGGAAGTCCGCCCGAGAGTGGCCGGAGCAGTGCGGCATCAGTGGATGGGGAGGGAGAGAGAGAGAATGGGGAAAAGGAGAGCTCTGTCAGCCCAAGAGAGTCCCCGATGTCTCCACATCCACTACCGACAACTCTAGCTGCTGATTTGGGTTCAGGGATCACGGGCTTTGACAGCCAGGTGAAGAGGAGTCCCTCAGAAAAGATGACTGACCATCATAGCGCCAGTGGATCTGAGGAGGAGGAGAAAGAAGAAAATGAAACGGAGAAATATGAGAGAAGATCTGGTTCTCCCACTGTGGAAGAAGCTCCCAGAAGTGCTATCAGTATAAAAGAGGATGAAGAAGAGGACAAAGAAGCAGTTAGTGATGAAGAAGAGGAAGAAACAGGAGTTTCCTTGGTGCCCAGTTCTGTCACCCCAGACTTGACAATCCAGAGAGATGACAACATTGACGATGAACAAGAAACACCTTCTCATCTTCCCATGACTCCAGAGGAAGCTAAAAAACGTGGCCTATCGTTTGACTACACAGAACCTCAGGATCCCAGTCGTCAGGGTGGTCCTGCGGGCTGGGAATGCAGCTCTGACAAAACACCACCAGAGAGCAAGAGCCCCGACTCCTGCAGGGCTGATCCTGGATCACCTCTTTCTCCTCACCTCAGTGCTGCTGCCGAACCTACCCAAGAGGAATCATCTCTAACAGACTTACAAACGGATGCTCGAGAGGAAGATGAAGAAGTAGAGGTACCAGAACCTGAAGAAGAAGACGAGACGACCACCGTTCCTCCATCTTTCCAAGAAGTCGCTGCACCCAAGATGCAGCCTAAGACAGAGGAACGTAGAGAACCTGAAGAAGAAAAAGAGATCAAGCAGGAGAAATATTTGGAGACGATCGAGGATGATCACATTGAGATGGAAAAAATCCAGCCTGTTGCCACACCTGAGCCTGTTGCCATTCCTGAACCTGTTGCCAAAACTGAACCTGAAGCTAAGGATGCTGTTAAGCCCAGTGCCCAAGTAATGCCCACAAAAGCACCAACCAAAGCAGCTCCCATCAAAGAATCTCCTGCCAAAAAAACGAAGAAACCCGTCGCTACAGTTGCTGCCACTCCTTCCCCTAAATCTGCTCCTAAACTTCAGAAAACTCCCTCTAAAGATGCTGCTCCGGCCAGAAAAGCAAGTGTCCCATCCAAAGGTCTGTTTTTCCGTTCTGTTCCTCCAAACCCCTCACAGATCTTCTTTATTTCACCTTCCCTTTTCTTCTTTCTTAAAATAGAGCAGTAGAACTACGCAGCACCCTTTCTGAAAAGTGCACACTGCAATAAGAGTGTGTTCGGTTGAAGAAACGGGCTGCTTGTAGCCACAAAATCTCTCTCTCTCTTTTGATCCTTTGTGCCCTGTGTTTCTATCTCTTCTCCTTCCCTCTCTGTGTGTGGTCAGTGTTATTTCGCTTGTGTCTGTGACTAACTCTGTGCATTGATCGACCGTTACTGCTGGCACAGTTTTCACCCGCCTCTCTCTATTGCATGTCACCTGTGCATGTATGTTGAATGTATCACTCACAGAACTGTGCTTTACCTTTATGGGTCCACCGCTTTTCAAGATGTATGTTTATTAAACACAACCAAGTGGACCCAAAGGCCCATGCTGATGGGGGTGACTATTACACACACTGAAAAGAGAAGATCTGCAATTGCTGCTGGGTTCAAGACAAAATCCCCTAAATGTCTCCCGCAGCTGTGCAGACATCTTCTACAAAAAAATCAGACAAGCTCACTCAAGAACAATCTTTTGGTGCTCAGCAATCTAGCAAACTAAGTTTGGTGCTTGCAAGGCAAGGCAACTCCCTGAATCATTCTGCTTGTCTTTCTTCTCCACAATTTTTTTTTTTTTTTTTTAAATATAAGACATTAATAAACAAATAATAAAAAAGAAATTTTAATTGACCAATTTGCCATTGGTTTTATCTGCCACTGAATTCTCCATTCAGAACTGTGACTGTGATGATGACATTGTAATATTTGTACTCTGAATTGCAGTTGGTCTTTTGTTTTGCATAAATTTGCAAACTTGAGTGCAACTGGTCTTCAGTCTTGTGTAAATTTGCATTCTGAACTGCAATTGGTTTTCTCCTACCTATATCTATTTAATAATCTAGAGCAAGTTATGTGTTGATTCTTTTCGTGCAAAGCCAAAATAAAATAAGATGCATATTTAGTGTCATGACAGCGCCAATGACAACTCTGAAGGTGCATTTTATTTACACAGATCCAAAGCTTAAAACCCAAGCTCGCTGAAACTTTAACAATTATTTTTATTTATTTTTTTTGCCTTGCAAGCACTGCTGTGTACTTCAGGAAAATTTGTTTTCCTGTACAAGGTTAAAACATTCCTAATTCTTTGCATTTTGTATCAATGAAACAAGGTCCAGCACAAATGCCAATGGATGATGCCAAAAAGGTCCTTGTAAAAGAATAGTTTGCTCAAAATTTACATTTCGTAATCATTTACTAACCCTCTTGTCACACTAAACCCAAATGACTGTGTTTAAGGAAAATCCTCACATCTCCATTGGACTGTTTTCATGGCAACCAGACCATTATGTTAGCTAAAATTGAGAACCAGACCAGTTCATTTTATGAATCATTGTTGTGTGAACTGGATTCATCAGTTCTTTTAAAATGAATCAGAGACCACTCCTAAGAGAACTCCTTCATGAACTCACATAATGAATCCATCAAGAAGAGCTAGGGCAGATTTTCAGTGATTTCGGTCTGTTTCTCATATAAAGCTAAAGAATGGCTTCTGAAGATTTAGAATAAACTTCCCTGTTTCACGGAAGAAAAAAACCAACACACATACAGGTTTGGAAGAAAGAAACTAAAACAACATGAGGAGGGTGAGTAAATGGTGACAGAATTTTCATTTTGCAATAAGTGTTTGTTTCATAAACGAACATACCAAAATGAAAGGCTGGAATCTGCTTCAGGAAACAGGACTTTCAACATCACGGCTGAAAAATCACATTGAGCACTGATATAAAACAGATCAACATCAACTTTTCTTCAAATCAGTAGATTGACATCTTGACAAGTCTTAAGTCTTGATTCAGGCCACCAAAATGTCAATATATGAGCTTGCACTTACTATTCCTTCCTTTCTTACAGCCAAGGCTGGAGCAGGGGCAACTCCTGAAAAAAAGGTACAGTTGTTATCATGGGTGATATTATGATTTGTGGGAAAAGCAGCTACAAGTCTGTAGCCAGATTAGATAGAATATACAACAACTGAGAGCATTCATTGATTTGTTTTTTAAATGCGTTTACACCTAATTTAAATCATCTTCAATTTTAGTCTGAAATTATATTTGGTATTTTTGTTTTATTTTTTCAGTGCATATCTTTCATTTTTAAGTTAATTTACTGATCGCTTTTTGCCATTGTTTTACATTTTTGTCTTTATCACCTTCTCAAACACATAAGATACCCATCACAACCCCGCATGCAAAAGCTAGACCCACTTCTGCCCCCCAAAGAGGGTCTTCAGTCTCAGGCATCCCCAGCAAAAAACCCTCAGTCTCTTCCTCAACTCCACCGTGTCGCTTTAGCAGTCCAAGCTCTGCGAACTCTGTAAAAAGGCCCAACAGTGCAGGAGCAAGAGAGTCCAGGGCCACGGTGAGTACTGCCGCCCATCCCTAACCATCGGCCAAGTCCTCCCAAAATGGAAAGCCTACAAGGAGATTGAATTAACAGCTCCTGAGACTTCACAACATCAAAATCCTTATTACCAGAGCAGAAAGAGAAGCTAATGAATGGATTTCTGTCATGTTTTTGGTGTACTATTGAGTTTAAATGGTTATAAAAACTGAAATCAGCTGATTTTTGTTTTTATTATTCATATTTAGGCTGGAGATGCCAAGACAAAGACAGTGGGTGCCAAACCCCAAGGAGTTGGCACTAAAATCCCTGGTAAGTGATTTTCAGATGCATCTTTTCAAAGGTCCACATTAATCTTTGTTTAGTACCATGAAAAGGAAGGATACTTGGTGACTCAACCTTTAATTTCCCTTCCTGACAGTTTGAAAAGGAAATTGAATGTTATTATGTGAACTAAGCACTTTCAGGCAATGGAGCCTTCACCATTTACAACAAATTTCCCTTTTTTAATGCATTCTCCAATGACATAAGACCACTCCAGCAGTCAGTGTGACATGACAAATGAAAGTGCACTGATTACAAATTCATAAGCAAGTAAAATCCGGAAGTTTTGTGTGGTTCAGTGTATTCACTGCATGGCAAACTGCAAAAGTGAGCACACCTTCCCATCATTTTACTGTGCACAATTTAACAAGTCTTCAGGAAGTACATAGTATCTGCCTACTTGAAATGGGTTATGAAACCCCAAAGGAGTGATTCTCTATTTATAGAGAATTTACATGACTGATTTGTACCACTTTGATTTGTGAAATACAGCTGCTTCACGGATGGAGCAGCGAAAGGCAGGACCAGGGTCCATTGAAAGAGGTAAAAATAAAAAAAAGCCTCTTTTGTATGGTAGCCAATTAAATGCTTGCAATCGAAAAAATAAAAAAAGTGCACAAAACTCCATAAAAGCTCCTAAGTATTCTACTCAAAGAAAGGCTGGAAGGTGATAGTTATCTAAAGAGTAAATAATCAGAAAAGGATTCAAATATGTTGGTGTTCTGTTGTTTTTCGTCATCAGCTGACTCACCTAAAACCCCAGACCGTAGTGGTTGCAGCAGCCCAGCCAGTCGGTCCTCCACCCCTGGACAACAGGTGAAGAAAGTAGCGGTGGTGCGCACCCCTCCCAAATCACCTGGTTCATTGAGATCTCGCGCCCCGATCGCTCCTGTTGCACCCATGCCTGACCTGAAGAACGTCAGGTCCAAGATCGGCTCCACTGAGAACATCAAATACCAACCTGGAGGCGGGAAGGTAATTCAGTCATGCATGATTTTCAACTGGTAAAATCAAATCTCTGAAAACAAAACCAGCTGGTTTGGATGCATTTATTGTGAAGTTGAAAGATTCGCATTCAGTAAAGCTCTACGAGACAACTTTGACCCCATCTGATAGAAGTAGGCCAATCATGTTTGATTACTTCTATCTGAACTGCATTCTTAAGGTTCAGGTATTTGACAGAAAAGCTTATAATAAAGTTCACTCATGTTGGAGAGAGTTAGTTAACCATATTTAGATTGTAAATTGGAAGTACGTCAAGACTGAAAAGCAATTTTATGTCTTTAACAACTGAAGAAACCTCTTTGCAGAGCCTGGGATCTTCAGCTCAACTCAAAGCATCAGGTTAACACTCTTGACTCTCCTTGTCCTTTTTCAGGTGGCTATTGTTCATAAGAAGATCGACTTTTCTAATGTTCAGTCTAGATGTGGATCCAAAGACAATATCAAGCATGTTCCTGGAGGTGGTAATGTGAGTAACCGATAGGGTAGTTAGAAGCAGTTAACATTAGATACAGTTGTAAAATAGTATAGGAAAAAAAGAGAAAAACAACCAAACATACTATTATATTTCAGCTGTGTTAGGAAAATAAGACCAACATAATGTTTATGAAATATCCTGTAAAAGGATTTGTGAATGAGAGCAGTCTCTTCAGGATATTACCCCACTTATGTCTGAGTTACAAAAGATATTCTACTTGATATGTTTTGAAATGATCAAAAATGAGCAACTTAAACACCTCAGGCTTTGACTATGACTGCTGCACAAATTCAACAGACAGTTTAAAGTATGTAAAGCTTTCAGAGACGGTTAGGAATTGTTACCTTTTGTTACTAATGACACCCTGACACACATTGCCACAGTCAAAGCGTTTAAATAGCTCTCCACAACAAGTCAAGTTTTTTTCTACCAAACACCCACACAGCCAAAAGACAGTGAGAAATAATCGTTTTAAACAGATTAAATTGGATTAAAAATCATTCAGCTGTTTTTAACTTACTACTGAGCCTGACATCAAATAATAATTTGAGAGCTTTTTATTATTTTATTTCCTTAAAGTGACCAAAAATGTTAACATTTATTACTTAACAAAGTAAATACGCATTGTTTTTAGTTAACATGACATGTAAATAGAACTTACACAGTATAGTCTTGCATCTTAGCATATTAACAGTCCTGTTCTACATGTACATACTATGTACGTACTATAGTGATTAAAATAACTGTTGATCTTGCAAGAGATGAAACAAAACAATTAAAATGTGAACTGACTGGTGGCTTTAGCTATGAGCTTTGCTAAAAAAAGATGCCAGAGTTTCGTGAAGGTTTGGCTAGTCCAGGGACTGCAGCATGCCTGCACTGGCGATGCTTTTGGGCAAGACATTCATCTAGATGTCTTTGCACAAACTAGGTTCAATTCATTTGCCTGAATCCCCAGTGTTGGTATCTCCTCTTACCTAGTGTTCCTCCTGGTGATCTCTGACTGGTTGCTGCGTGGCAGATGTGCTGTGTAGATTGCATGCATGTACCATAAATTCCTCTGCAGGTGAAGATTGCGAAGGGGTCTCAGTTAGTCAGATATGCAGAAAAAAACAACTCCCAAGGATATGGAACTTCACTTCAGCACTTGAAACTGAGCATGTGCATTACAGTGCTTGCAAGGTGAACTCAAATCCATTAATGTGTATACTAAATTTTTTTGAGAATTTTTAACTGCTTAGACGTTGCGTTGTAGATAATTTCATCCTTTGGTGTGCTACTTGTTTCTCTTCTTTTTTGTCTTCTAAAGAAGAGAAACAAGTTGTTTTGTTGCCTTACAAGCACTGTTATTGCCTTCAAATGTAAATGTAGTTATATCTGAGTTTCGCCTGAAACAGTAAATCAGATATAACATGCATTTTTGCATTACAATCTCTTCCCTCTATAAGCCCATGGGTCCCTTTGACTAAAATATTGAGTGATGCATAAATTGAGTGAATCTCTTTTCTGACTCAGTATTTGGGACAGAGAGGCAAATTTCCATGTTTTGAATCTTTTTTGAAAGGGTATTTACACATTTTTACATGTGATCATGAAAAGACCAAGTGTAAATGCCCTCTAAGATATATTCAGGCAGATAGTAACCAGTCAATCATATATCTGATGTCAACCTAGTCTATGTACATATATTTTACACCTCCAAAATTGAAATATGTCACTCCATTAAAATGGATATGCATAAATTGGATTTATATCTATTTTGTGGTTTTATACCAGTGGAAGCAAGTTACTTCTCTGTCCCACGAACCCTGTTGTTGTGAATAATGGTAATTTTCCCACTCCAGATCATCAGCTCCTCTGGTGCCTGAGCATGCGGTTCATTTCCTTCCAAATTGCTCTGTTTGATAACTGACTCTATTTGTTCCTCATGCTTCAGGTTCAGATAGTGCACAAAAAGATCGACCTAAGCAACGTCCAATCAAAGTGTGGCTCCAAGGTCAACATTCATCACAAACCGGGTGAGATTTCAGTCAGAAACATTGTATAAAAATGCCATTGGGCATAAAATGTTTCTGCAAGTTTCATATTGTACAATTTTTTACATCTCATTTACCTTAATAGATTAGACGTGCCATCCCTAGCTTTATCTTCACCTTCAGTACACTAAAAACATTTGGGAAAGGTTTGATTTAAACAAGTTGTCCACATTTATCTGTATTTTAGGAGGTGGAAATGTGGAGATAAAAACTGAGAAGTTGGATTTTAAAGGCCAGTCAAAGGTTGGATCTCTGGAGAACATCGGACACGTTCCTGGGGGCGGACAGAGGAGGGTATGACTTCATTAAACACAGTCTGTAATGAGTCACAAATGTGCAATACTGTGTTGAATTATTTGTCATTTGGATGAAATTAATTTACAACAGTAATACAAATGCATAAGACAACATAATGTGTTTCATGATGCATTTCGACTGTTTTTATCTACTCTTATGTGCAATACTCACTTGAAAGTTTCCTTCATGTTAGATCTTGCTATGGTCAGCATGCTTCCTCCTGCTTGGCAGACTTCAGTGTACTTCTTTTGCACATATTTTTGCCGACTTCTTTGAGTTGCCTTTAAGATCTACTGTTCTGCACCTAATCTAGAGCAAATGTTATTATCCTGGGGCCCGTTAACTATTTATCTAAATGTTTATTTCATTCAAAATCTTAAACTCGGTCAGAATTTACTCACATCACGTTGTTCCAAACCTTCCATGGAACACAAAAGAAGACGTTTAGCAGAATGTTTTGACTCCTCTTCTCATTTAATGAAAGTGAATGGGGGCTAAAGTGAGAAAATCACATGACGTGAGAGTGAGTAAATAAACTGTTTCTTAAATGAAAATGTCTGTAGCATTCATTAAATCTCAGTTCATTCAGTCACAACACAAAACCAAAGTCTATAAGGGTATTACATTTATTACTATAGTTTCTAAAGAATTACATATATTAAATGAATAAATTAGGATGATTTTAGATGGATGATAGATGCTGGGTGTCTGTCTCTCCTTCATCTTCTCTCTCTACTGAGCACATTTTTAAAATCATTTTTAAGATCACTGCGTTTTCTGGTGCTCCCTTGCTTTGTGCTAACCATTCTTCCGTTCAGTGATCTTCTGCTCCTGTGTCCCTTTTTATCACACATAACCAAAAAACTGCTGACTGAGTGCTGCTTTCATGCGTTCACATTCAGAAACATTCAAGAATCGAGTAGGAGTGCTGATCAGAGAACTGTATCTGAGCACATTAAAGATAATAAGCTTATGTAAAATCAAGGAACTGGATCTCAGATGAAAGTTTTTAATAAATCAGAATTCATTCACTTTAATTTGGTTCAGTTGTGAGGTTGAATTAACTTGATTGTTGGGAATAATGTTTTATTGTGGATGACATTTAAATTTATTTAATTTTTAGTCTAGCACTAGATACATCATATTTATGGATTCAGAAGACATAAATAAATGATCTTTAGTCTTCTGATCAAACAGTTTTTGCTCTTAACTTATTGATGGCCGTTATTATTTAATCCAAAGGAAGATGATGATAGAGCAGATCAGCACTCTTACTTGGAAATATTTCTTAAGAAACAGCTTTACTCCTTCTCCCAGCATTCCCTCTAGTTTAGGTGTTTTTTATCCCTTCATAACCTCATTTCATAATTTGCATCCCAACCCATTTTGTTTTGTTTATCCATAACCATGTGAACTATGTGGCGTCCACGCTGTAGAGGGAGAAGGGGAAGGAAGCAGAGCCGCAGGCCGCAAATGCTTCCTCTAATGGGGACGCTGTTCACTCTAATGATGTGGACATGACCTTTGACCTTCCCTCCTCTGAAGGGAACAGTCTGGTTAAGTCAGAGGGCCTCAGTAAGTATATTACTGCAATTATGAAGTGTCAATTTAACTGACTTTTCATTATTTTTATGTCCTTCCATGCTAGGAATAATTTTGTCAGGACTGTAATCTTATGTCAGTCATGCATCTTTATAAGAAATCTTTTGGTATATTTCTGATCCCATTTATGTGAGCAAATATAACTATTCTTATTAAAATGAATGGAATGGATGCAAAACGTATATGCAAGAAGACTTGTACTGAAGGTTTATTTATTTTATAAGACCCACCTTACCATATTGCGTCTAGTTGTCCATACAAGAGGGTAGCCTTACTGCATGACTTTCAGATGTCTCTGCAAATCAAGCTGGGACAGATATGCAGATTATTTTAACAAATACACACTACCATTCAAAAACACTTAAAGAAATTAATATTTTTTATTAAGCAAGGACACATTAAATTGATCACGTGATAGTAAAACTATTTCAAATAAATTCTGTTTATCGCGGTTTTCACAAAAATATTAACAAGCACACTTATTTTTAACACTGATAATAATAAGAAATGTTTATATGAAAGTAAATCAGCATATTATGCTGCATTCACACCATATTGCAATTACTGTAATGTGACATTGTACTTGGAGCCGTTCACACACTTGGACTCAGTCACTATTATAGCGCCTAATGAATCTGAGGTGGTCAGGTGGTACAAGTCGTAGGTCTTATAAAACTCCCAGTTTACAAGCTGCAATTACGAGTTGTGTAAGGACGTGAAAGCTTTTTACAAGGTGGTATATCGTAATTACGGTAATTACGATATGGCGCGAACACACCTATAGAATGATTTCTGAAGGATCAGGTCACACTGAAGTAATGCCGAAAATTCAGGAATAATTTACATTTCAAAATATATTCCAATAAAAATTGTAATTTTCCAATATTACTGTTTTAGTGTGTATTTGATCAAATAATTGCAGCCTTTGTATCATTGCTCATATCCATCCAGTTTAATCCAAATTCCCATTTTCCTCCCATCAGATTGAGAGCCACAAGCTAAATTTCCGAGAGCAAGCCAAAGCGCGCACTGACCACGGCGCTGAGATCGTGTGCCAGTCCCCCGACATTTCCATGGATGGATCGCCCCGCCGTCTCAGCAACGTGTCTTCCTCTGGCAGCATCAACATGACCGACTCCCCGCAACTGTCCACGCTAGCTGATCAGGTGTCGGCCTCCCTCGCTAAACAAGGCCTGTGAGCTGCCGACCCAAACCTGTCGGCAAATGACAAATTGAAAAAAAAGTTAAAAATGTATCTCCTTCAGTCCTTTCAAAAGAGGTGCTTGTCGGATTTCTCCTAACTAAAGGTTGTCCCAGCGGCTTGTCTGCTTGTGAAATAATTTTTGCCTCCTGGCACGGAGAGACAGGTATTGATGTTATTGGCTTAGTATCAACAAAAGAAAAAAAACCACTACAATTTAAAAGGAGCTGGTGGTGTATTGATCCAAATGGTCATTTACAGCACTGAGTAGCCTGATTTTGTTCGTTTAATACCCCGTTTTTTAAAAGAAACAACAATGACATTTGCTTTCAAAGCTGTATTTGCTTCGTTGCCTTATTGTGAATGTTTTTATTTACCATAACTTATGCACTCCTGTTTTGACATGCAGCAGTAGGGAAGGCAAACATGCTACATGGTTTGGAAGAGTGCAGTTAATGATACTGGCTATGAATTTGATAAGACAGAAAACAACAAACGCTCCTAGGTAAAACTTGAGGCAATCAGGCTGTAGCGGACACATATTTAACAACAATAGAGGCCTGCTATATAATTATTTCAATCAGATGCATCAGCGAGCACTATAGTGCATAAAAGACCTCAACTGTGTGTTTGATCCAAAATAAAACAGTAAAGACTTTGATAAATCACTTTTTTTTCAGAGCAGTCTAGTATGCTGTAATTCTAATATCATAGTTTGGAAATTTCTGTAACAGGCTTTACCTGTGAATTCTTTAAACTGCACATCCTCATTCGTCACCACAGCAAATTCTCAAGGCTTATCTGTCCTAATAAATGCACAGAAAGATGCATCGCGGAATGAAATCTTGCTTGGCCTCTAACGACTCTTGACAGAGAAGAAAGCAAATGTCAATATATCAAAATCATTCAAAAATTGAAACAAACTGTTGCACAGGGCTCAACAATAAGGATTTTTGGCTATCTGGATAGTTAATCACATTTTTAAAAAATATTTAATTTTTAGCAACATATTTTGTCTCAAAAAATTATTTAAGTATGATATTTTACATGTAACTTTTTTTAAAATATTAATTTTATTTTTTAGCAACATTTTGTTNTAAAAATATTTAATTTTTAGCAACATATTTTGTCTCTAAAAATTATTTAAGTATGATATTTTACATGTAACTTTTTTTTAAAATATTTTTTAAAATATTAATTTTATTTTTTAGCAACATTTTGTTTAAGATACTCTTTTTTACAGTTATTTAATGCAAATGATTAAAAATGAAACTGCATGAAAGATGATTTTTTTTACACAGCTAAATGACAAATCCTTACTGATAATGTCTGTTAATTGATGACGACCATTGCATCATTCTTACTGCGTCCAATACATCGCTTGAAGTTTCCGTTTTCAAAACAAAAATGATTGCTAAGTCTAAAAAGGTTTATGAGAGCAAACATAAAATGTAGTGACTGCCTTACACAGGCCCCCAGATCACATTGTCATCCTTATTGTTGAGCTCTGAAGTAGTTTGCCCTGCACAAGCACCATCTAACTCGGTACATCCTCTTATTGTTTCCTTCAACTTATCTCTGTATGGTAACGATGCATCTGTATTGATGGATTTCAGCTTCTGTGTCTAAAATGCTGTTCCAAAGAATGTGTGTATGGACCAATGCGAAAGACATGAGAGGATTTCAAAGCACTCAATAAAATAACCGTAACATCACATTAGGGAAATCTCATATTGAGAACAGACAACAGAAAAGTGCCTCCCGGTGTCCATCAGCTACATTCGAGAAGACTGTCTATGTTTTAAAGATTCTCTTTGGTCTAAGATGGATTTAGTCATGAACAGCAGCACAGAGTTGATTTATTTGGTGTGAAATACGATGCAGGACATTTAACACATAGTCAAACTCCCCTCAGTACTAAAGCCTTCAATATAGTCATCAAACCAAACCACAACGCTCACACGCTGCACATTCCCAGCATGCAATGGATTTCACCCATGGTCTTGAATATAGTAACCAGTCACCACACCCCTGTCCAACTGTTTAGAAAACTACCTTTACTAGAGCGTTTAACTCATCTTAAAACATAAAAAGAAAGAAAAAGAAAAAACGTGGAGGAAGATTGAAGGAACAAAGCTACCTGCTAAAATCCAGGTTTATGTTGCACTCTTTTTTCTAATAGTATTGTGTGGACGATGTAAAAGATGTACGAATGCGTTCAGAAGATCTGATTTGGATCTGACACTAAGCTTTTTATTTAATATCCGCAGTGCATTGCAGCTTTAGGCTCATTTGAAAGTGAATGCACTGATTTGACAGAAGAGCTGCCTCTACACAAACTACATTACACATTTAGATGTATATGTTGCATTTAGAAATGGGAAAAAAATATATAATGATAGGTCAAATAGAGGGATAATCTGCATCCAGAATCCACAATATCAGTAAAGGACTTAACTAGTGCCACATATCTCTCTCTCACATGACCCTGTGAGAAGCTTTAGACGGATTGCTGTAAACACAACACTGTGGCCGTCCTTTGTACAGCATGCTGCTAACATAAACCTGAGCATTTAGACGCGTGGGGTTAAGCTGAAAAACAGATTTAAAAGATAAAATGTTTAAAAATGGCACTGGATAAGGCCTTTTAAGTAATTCTACCCTTTAGCTGTGTTTCAAACGGTTCTGTAATCTGTTAACCGGTTCCGAGGTCTCTCTATCGCTCTCCTCCGTTTCATTTCCCGCCTCTGCTCTTCTCATCGCAGTTCTTCATTCTAGCTTGACAGTTGTGATTGTCTTTATCGTAATGTGTTTTATTAATTGGTTTACACTGATACTCCTTGCTGTAAACGTGAATTTGGAAATAAAGTCCGTATTAAACTGCTTTCTGTGTCCTTTGTTTTTCTGTAAATCTGCTGTTTTGGTTACCTTTTCCCTTCAGATTAACTCAGTGGATGCGTTTTAATACTTAAAGGTACAGTGTCATTTTTTTTTTACGTCTAAAAGTTTCACATGTGAAAGACCAGTCCAATACTATTGAAAAATCTGTTTAAAATCATGAATACTGACATGAGACGAAAAGGTAATCAGGAGACTAACGAAAGCAGTTTTTAATTTACATATAGCGGGTCGCCTCATGTTCAGATCACATGACAAGACGAATACAACGGAACTGCGTAAATTAACAGAATAGAACCTTTTTTATATCAATTTAGTAAGTATATAAATTTGAGTGCGTGTCATGCAATATCATTGCCGCTAGATGGCAGTATAAAGACTAAATAGCTGTACCTTTGCAAGTTCATTCGAAGGCATCCTGTTAACATCAATGGGAAGCTTTTCCAGTCATGCAAATCTGAAAACACTATTATCCAAATATTGATGCTTACAGTCTATTAAATGCAGTTTCCCCCCTCTTCTTTCCAGGCTGCTTTAGCTAAAGTGCACAAAAGTTCTGCAGTTAAAATAAAATACAATTATATGAAACGCATATATGCAGCCTGGAAAAGAAAAAAAAAATAGTGGTAAAAGTTTTCCTTTACCGTTTTTGTGGTCATTTTACCCATGTGGACCTTTATCCGGATAATTACAGTTGAGTGTGAAAAACTAATATGTTTGCAAGGGTTTAACATTATATAAATAAGTCAAATGTATATAAACATGTTAAAGAAATGCAACATCTGACCCAAATTCTTACTGATCAAAGCAGTATATCCGTAACGAATAAACTAGCTACATATATGAACCTGATGAAAACATGTTTCTAGGACAAGAGAAAGACAAAAGACGTTTGAGTACAATATAATTCACTTTTAATTTGAGAAGCACAAATGTTGCCTGTCTGTCAGATCGGCCAATTATCCATAAACATTTTTTTTTTTTCTTGATGCCTCTCCATAAAGAAAGTGTTAAATATTCTCATGTGTCTTCTCCCTAAACAATCAGGACAGCAACAGCCTGAACATCAAACACAGTAAAGAATCAAACAAGGTATGTACAAAATAAACTTTTTTTTGTTGTTGTTTTGTACAAACTATTACATGCTAAAGGATATACCAGACTCACCCAACCCTCATTCACCACATTGGAAATTCAAAGTATGAAAATAACTCACACGATACAATATTGGCTTTTGAAAGCTAGTCAAACCTTATGGTACATTTGCCTGATAAGTACACAGACCCCCACAGAGAGAGACATAAAACCATAATTAGTGATATTAAGAATGAAAGGGGCGGCGGGTTTCTCAGCAGGAAATGGGACAGTCGTGGATGGTCCCCTTACGATTTGCCACACAACCTCAACAGATGAGATTTCTCTGACGCTATGAATGCTGTTACGCTCCAGTGAGATAAAAAGGAATATATTAAGGATTTCTGGTTTACATGACATCCCTTAAACAAGAACAAATGGCTACAATAGCTAGAATCATGTGACGACAGATACAGAGAAGCTACTTATAAAAATCTTAAGTAACTGGTGTCCGCTAGTAGACTTGTACATTCGTATTAGTTAAAATAACAGGAAGGAGTTGCAAGCAGTGACTCACTGACTGGGGGAACTAACAGAAATCGTTCCTCATCGTTACACAATGAAAAACGGGGCTGTGACCGACAGCAACTGAGGAGCCAACGAATGAAAATTTGCCAAGTCCTTTCCTATCAAGCACTGCAGCTAACATTATTACTCGAACATCAAGTTACGGGATTGGATGATGGCTGTAGGTATTGCAGATTGTTTTATTAGACCTGTCCAATCAATGGAAGAGCTCTTTTATATAGGGTTCCAAAATCCAAAGAAAAACAGAGTCAAGTGGCAGCAAATTTCAGTTTATATTGGAGTGACTGCACGTTTTCCGGACTAACCTGATCATGCACAGCAACGTCAAGTGCTTTAAAATTCACCCTAATGCAAGCCCACATGAGAAAAGAGCCATCTTGTTACACGATGCTAAGCTACAGAGTTGCGGTGCAGTGCAATCTTGTCTCAAACGTTAGCGTCCTGCGCATGTTTATTCAGGTGCTGATTTTAGTTTACTGGCAATCGTGTCGTGCAAGAGACCAATTAAGTGCTCTAATCAAACGGTGGCGTTTAAAAAGGCGCATGAGAGCAACATGGCAGTTTGGTTTTCTGGCACCTGCTCTCTGTCACTTCGACAGAAGTGGGGCACAGACAAACCACGGTATTCACGGGA
>SCHK01060359.1:0-25516 GCA_004124795.1 Poropuntius huangchuchieni
AACATTAAGTAAAAACATGTTTTCCTTATACCTTAAATACTCAGTGTATACAATAAGAGTTTTTACATCTCTCTCTTTCTCTCTCTCTCTATATATATATATATATATATATATATTTTTTTTAAACAAATATCATGAGTTATTATTAATTGCTAAATATCATTACACTAACCTTATCTTGTCATAAAAAGGTAAAAAAACAACAACTAAAGATTGTCCTTATTACAGTTTACATTTACACAGTAAACATGTTTCTTATTATTAAAAAAACTGAGGATTGTCATTGATCTATGTATCATGTTGCTCCTTTGTTATTTAACAAATCGTATTCTCACACCTTCTTTTTTGATCCTCTGCAGAAAAGCAAACATTTTTGTGTCCTTTCTTGTGGACATAGCCCTTGGTTTGCTGCTCATGTCATGGCTTTATAGGGAGAATCGTATCCACAAATTAGCAGATACTTTGGTACCTGTGGCTGATGTAAGTATGAGACATATTACGTCACATTTGTGGAAAAGTTTGGGATCAGTAAGATTTTTTTTAATGCTAATATTTTTGAAGGTCTTGTATGCTTGACAAAGCTGCATTTATTTGATGAAAAATACAGTAAAACAGTAATATGGTGGAATATTATTACAATAACTGTTTTCTATTCTAATATAAAATAATTTATTTAAAAAGCATTTTATTCATGTGCTGGTAAAGCTGAATAGTCTTTAATGTGACACGACCCTTCAGAATCATTCTAATATGCTGCTTTTGTGCTCAAGAAACATTTATTATTATCAATGTTCAAAGCAGTTGTGCTGCGTAATATGTTTATGGAAACCGTAATACTTTTTTCAGGATTCTTTGATGAAAAGAAAGTTATTATTAAAAAACTGCTTTATTTGGAATAGAAATTATGATAATTTTACTTCTTAAATAAAAATATTAATTTCTTTCAAAGTAAAAATCTTATTAACCCCAGAGATTAAAAGGGAAGTGTGAATATATAAATGTGTAGACGGATGTGTTTCTGAAGCTCTTGTGTTATCTGTCAGCGTGTGGCTAAAGAGCTGCAGGAGTTGTTAGAATGGCTGATGGGGGCTCCTGCTGGACTGAAGATGAACAGAGCTCTGGACCAGGTGCTGGGGAGATTCTTTCTCTACCACATTCATCTGTGGATCAGTAAGTCGATCTTCAGTTCAAGTGTTCTCATAGTGTTGTTCCATGCTTATTAATGATTCACATCTGTGTTTTGCGATTGCGTCTGCAGGTTACATCCACCTGATGTCTCCTTTCATTGAGAGGATCCTGTGGTATGTTGGACTCTCAGCCTGCTTGGGATTGACCTTTGCTCTTTCCATATTGTCCGACATTGTGGCCCTCCTCACTTTCCACATCTACTGTTTTTATGTGTATGGTGCAAGGTGAGGTTCGGTTTTGTTGTAACTTACTGTCATGTTTATGCTCTTCCAGTAGAGGGCAGTGTCAACCTTTATATTTGCGCCTCTTAAAGGGATATTTCACCCATAAATAAATATTCTGTATTCATTTTGCTTTATGTCATTCCAAGCCTGTATGGCTTTATGTGTTTTCACAAAATGTCCAATGTTCAGGCTGCAGTTTAACTTCTTATAAAAGTGGATAGGAACCATGGACCACCAAGGTCACCATTTCCTGTCATTGAATGAAATAAAAGTGAATTTTATGTTCCGTTCTAGAAAGAATGTTACACAAGTTGGGAAAGACATCATAGAACATAAAACATGACAGAATGGTGTACTGTCTCTTTAAGGTTCTTTCTCAGATTTGTGTGAGCAGTTACTTGTCATATATATTTACAGTCTTGGATCTTTTATTTACGTAATAACCTTGACACAAAATTCCAGGGCTTTTAATCTTTTCTGAGAACTGCAGTAGAGTTTCTTTGTTTGTGAAGTGCACTTTCCTATCTCTGCTGTCAGACTCTACTGTCTGAAGATCTATGGTCTCTCCTCCCTGTGGCGGCTCTTCAGGGGAAAGAAATGGAATGTATTGAGGCAGAGGGTTGACTCGTGCTCTTACGACCTGGACCAGGTACATTTCCTGCACACCTGCCAGCTACTTAGCACATCCCTACAGAACACATCTGACACTGCTCTGCTTCCTTTGTGTTGCAGTTGTTCATTGGCACTTTGCTCTTTACGATTCTGCTGTTCCTGCTTCCCACTACTGCCCTGTATTACCTCGTCTTTACCCTGGTGAGTCTATTTTCACACTTTTAACGTCTCACATTTTTAAAAATGTTACATCAGTCCAGAAGTCAGCTGCATTTCTTCATCTCCATATGTGACCCTGGACCACAAAACCAGTCATAAGTGTCAATTTAAGAAAGCTGGAAGCTGAAGAAATACGCTTTCCATTGATGTATGGTTTGTTAGGATAGAACAATATTTGGTAGAGATAAAACTAATTGAAAATCTGGAATCAGAGGGTGCAAAAAAAATCAAAATATTAAGAAACTCGCCTTTGATGGTGGTCAGAGCAATGCATATTAGGTTTTGGGCTAGGTTTTGGTATATTTACGGTAGGACATTTACAAAATATCTTCATGGAACATGATCTTGACTTGATATCCTACATACAATGTATTGTTGGCTACAAATATACTTGGCTATAATACACATGATCCTTTAGAATCGTTCTAATATGCTGATTTGCAAGAAACATTTCTTATCAATGTTGAAAAGAGTTGTGCTGCTTAATACTATTGTGGAAATCATAATGCAGATTTATATAGAATTGATACACTGATAACATAAGTAATTGTTTCTCTGTTTCTAGCTGCGGCTGGTGGTGGTGCTGTTTCAGGGAGTGATTCATCTTAGTGTGGACTTCATCAACTCCTTCCCCCTGTTTGCCATCGGCCTGCGTATCTGCAGACCATACAGACTGGCAGGTGAGCCATACTGTATCACGTTGAAAAAATCAATAAAAAAAGCCATATATTTTAACTTTCTCTTCTAACGTAACACTTGATGATAGAGATGAAGCTACTAATATACTTCTAGGCCATGTACTGCAGTCATAATATACTGACCTTCTGTGAAAACCGCTCACTTAATTGTGTGTTTATACAACTAATAAGTACTTTATGAATCTCTTTGTATTCTAGAGGGCGTTAAATTCAAGGTGCTTTGTCAGGAGCCGGGAAGCCCTCTTCACCTGATGATGGAGGTAGGTTGATTGTTGCTAAAACATAGTTTATTTATGCTTGGGTTTCATTAGTGGTTTGGGTTTGACCTGTTGATTTTGTGGGATGAATATGAGGGTTATTGAATAGCTTTGTTTGGCTCACTGTGCAGTGCAAACACTGGACATCCTTTACATGAATGAAAAATGTCTTTTCTTTTCTCCACCTTTAGATCAACCCACTGAAATGTAGCTCTGTACTGCAGTGTTACCGGACGCCCACTTATAGCTGTTACCCTAAGGATTCCTGGGCCGCATTGTGCAAGAAGCTGTTTGTAGGAGAACTCATTTACCCCTGGAAGCAAAAGACTACCAAGACCGACTAATTTTGGGACCTGCAGCCAGACACATGAACACTGGGAGAATGTTGCTCTATTGGTCCGACTCCAGTGACGCTCAAAATAGTCTTACTTAGGTTTTAACAGAAGTAGATATTCCTTCATTGTAGACTTAAATCATGATCTTTCCTTTTCCAAACACTGATCAGAATCTTTGATTGAAACTGTGATTATTTTTTGTATTTATTTTAAAACTTCTACTTTTTATAACACTGAAGATGTACCATTAACAAAAGAGTATTACTTATATTATAACTAAGATATTTAAATCTTGTTGCTCAATCACAACCATAATTTCATGAAGATCATTTGAACTGAAAACGACGCTGTTGACGACGTCTCAGTTTTTTTGCTGTCTCTCACGATGGGCAGAAGGGAATGACTGGTTAAAGTGAGCTATAAAATGTTAGACATTTGTGAGTCTGATCTATTTAACTAATGTGTACTGGCTCTAAATGTTGATTTTATTACAGATTAGTGTAAATTATTTGACAACGAACCACTTGTTATGTCAGTGTTGCCAAATTGTTTTGTAGCTACTGTTATTAATGTAAATGATTTAATAAAATGAAGATTTTTATAAATGCAGATGATCATGATCAAAATATGCATTTGTGCTGTCGATTTTCAAACTCTAAATGTACCTCAATAAAGTTTATTTAATAGCTTTTCATAGATTGCTGTATCATTGTGCATCTTAGATCATATGATTCATGTTTGGACTATAAACAGTTGCTATTTAAAGTTTACCCATTTTCTGAAACATCCTAGTGTAACTAGTCTTGCATCTTTTGTTTGGGAGAACAGCCTGTGAAGAATGTGCTCAGACTGGACTGAGAGCACAACTCAGCAATGACAGGCTTCTGACTATTCAATGAAAATACAAAACACATGAAAAACATCTGAGCTGGGGATTCACCTTCATGTTTTATAAGGGCAAAATACACTTGTGTATATCTGACACAAAGATGGGTAGTCGAAAATGGAAATATATATATGTTATTCCTAGTACAACTCTCTTTCTGTCTCTCTATATATGACAGTAAAGACTTATATAGTGTTACAAAATATTTCTATTTCAAGTAAATGCTGTTAATAATATTTCATGTGTTCTACTGTACTTTGGTGTTTTTACTAAGACTCCAAAACATAAAAAACCTGTTGTATTACAACTATTGCATAATGTATAATTTATTATTAGTATGTCTGTGCTTAACAGTGTATATAGTCAGGAAATTGACAGAATTCTATTGAAAACAGCTGTCTCGTATCTCATCCTAGGAGAACAAGCGATATTATGCATGTGTTGGGGAGAGCGTTTATGTTTTTTAATGGCTGGTATAGAACTTGAAGCAGGGTCCAGATGTCCCCTTGTTTCCCTTGAGACCCTCATGTAGCTGTAATCTCGATAGGCAGACACAAAGACTTCATACAGCAATTTGCATTTTAATCTATTCAGGGGGAGGGGGATTATCTTCTTTTGATCCCTGAAAGTGCAGAGACCTCTGGCTTGTCCCCAACACATTAACCCTCCTGCATCTGCCACAAAACCAGCAACCTGTAATATAAGTACTGGAAACAGAAGGTGAAAACAATACATTTAGATTTTGTAAAGATAGATTTAAAGGGATAGTTCACCCAAAAATCATTATTTACTCACCTTATGCAGGATATTGGGTACTGACAGCTTCAGTCACCATTCGCTTTCACAGCATAAAATTTTCCGTCCAGTGAAAGTGAAGGGTGACTGAGGCTGTCATAGCGTTTTCTTTTGTGTTCCATGGAAGAAAGAAAGTCATACAATCTAATCTTTCTAATACAAAATGTTTAACAATAGACAGACAATTAAACATGTACATAATTATAAAAGAAAGATTGTTGGACATATGCATCAATTGTCTTTATATACACACTGAGAACAATTAATAATTTCCTCCAAACAATTTGTCCTTAGAAGAGTTTGGGTATTTATTTGTTTATTTATTTATCTTATCTTAATTTTGTCTAAATATTTTAATTATACTTTATATTAAATTATTAACATTATTTATTGTTAATTTACTGTATATCACAATATTTTAAATATACTTATATTATACTGTATTTATTTATTATAATTTAAGTATATTAGTTTATATTATTTTTTTAAATAAATATTTTAATTATTCTTTCAAAATAGTTTAAATCAAAATATTTTAATTATGTTTTATATTAAACCATTAACATTATTTATTTATTAAGTTAATTTACTGTCTATCACAATATTTTAATTATATTATATTGTATTTATTTGTTTATTATAATTTATGTGTATTAGTTTATATTACTTTTATATAACTTTTTTATTATTTTATTATTTTTATTATTTTACTAATAATTATTAACATTGTTTGTTTATTTTATATTTATTTTAATTAGACAGATATTTAGTATTTATTCTTTTTAAAACAGTTTAAATCAAAATATTTTAATTATGCTTTATATTAAATATCTTATTAGCATCGTCACCTTATTTTATTTGTTTGTTTTTTATCCCTGTTTGTGATTTTATTGTGTGTATTGATACTGATGTAAGTAAAAATAACTACAGTACTTTGATGCCCAAAACTGTGTGCGTGCGTGTGTGTGTGTGTGTGTGTGTGTGTAGGGAGGGGTACAGTCAGTCAGAGTGTGTGTGTGTGTGTGTGTGTGTAGGGGGAGGTACAGTCAGTCAGAGCGCAGAGGTGAAAGCTCAGCGTTGACAGTGTGTGTGATCTCTCCTGTGTGAGAGAACATGGGACATATTTGGATATCCGAGAGCATTTACAGCACAAGCAATAATATCCAGCGGCCCGGATTATCGTTTAATAATCCCTCACCTTCCGCGCCTCGCGCCAGAGCCGCCTGATAACGCGCACAGATCCCGAGACGAGACGCGTGAGCCTTCATCAATCTTTGTTATTCACAGGAAAACAGAAAAGGAGCCATGATTTCTGCCAGACGCGCTAGCATCTGCTGCTCAAGCTAACTCAAGCGCGACTGTGGATATCCTTATATAATTTCGTCAGCCTAACGTTTCTTTCTCACATTTCAACAGGAATATATTGTAATCGAGAGGAGTTTATGCTGGAGCACAGCATTATGGTACAAAATCAATGTTGTGCGCCTGTTGTTGACTCGCTAGGCTCATAGCTAGTAGCGTTAGCCGATGCTGTGTTACTACATCCGAAGAACGGCTCATCTTAATTGGGTTTTAATTAGTTTTACGATAACACATATACATTCTTATTAGTAATATTGTCATAACCGTGCAGGTAGTTACTCGATAAAATTGTAATGAGATTATTTCTTTGTGTTGACAGCTTGGCAGGCGCATGCTAACAATGCACTAGCTCGATAGCTCAGTTGCTTTTCTATCATAGCAATAACTTGTCATGATGAGATTTTTGTTTTGGTAAATGTTTTTTACGTGCGTTCTATTCATTTAGTGTAATTAACGATGATTTGAGCTCGTTTGGAGAAATGTAAACAACCTAGCTGTTCAGTTTGCCAGCCATTGAAGCATTTGTAGTATTTTAAGACTGGAAGAGTGAATACGACTGGACATTTTAAAGACTAAACACTTCTGGGTCTGGAAGGGAGGGGAATGGTTTGATTTGGTCTGTCTGCAGATTTGGCCTTGCACCCTTTCAAAGATAGACCTGACACAAGAGACTCATAGACCCCCAGGGCTCTGGAGGAACCAGAGAGGGACACACGCAGTTGTCTCCTATTCTTTGCTCTGGCTCTAATGTGAGCGATCATGGGCACCCAGGGCAGCCCTGTGAAGAGCTACGACTACCTGCTCAAGTTCCTCCTGGTGGGAGACAGCGACGTGGGGAAAGGAGAGATCCTGGACAGCCTTCAAGACGGATCTGCTGAGTCTCCATATGCCTACAGCAGCGGTGAGTTAGTCAACACTTCCCACACATCTTCACACAGACTGCGAGTAACACATCCTTCAGCCAGAATAATCTCACAGCAAGGCCGTCGCTCTGTGAGCCATTCATATAATTGTGATTTTAACAGGTTTACCAGCTAACACGGTCAATATTGTTCTTTTGAATATGGTGAGTCATTCTGCGGGTGCCATATTGTTGCCGTCAGTGACTTACAGGAGGTGGAAACAAACACGGTTTATTATTCTCTTTATCTTTTGCAGGATTGTGAAATGTTCTCTTGTGCCCATTTATATTGTTATATAGAAGCTGCATTTTTTTATGCTCAGTGGTTGTATGACATACACTTCATGTTTGTTAGAAGAGATCCGATAATCGGTTTGAACAGTATTTTTACTTTTAAATAATATTAACCAACTTCAGTTTAATTGGTTATTGCACCACAAATAAATGGTACAGTGAAGTATTTAATTACTAGCCATTCATTTTCAAGCAATGATTTATGAAATTCAACTTTGCATAAATAAGATATTACAAATAATGTAATATTTATTATGCATATGATTGTTGTAGTACAACGGTCAGTAAGTTATTATTGTGTAAAAAGTTTTTAAAAGTCATTAAAATCAGTTCCACATTTTGCTTATTGGAGTTGAGTAATTATTATCCAGTTATAATTATTATAAAACATACAGTTACTGCACAGCTGAATGCTGTTATTAGCTGCTCCCTTTTTTTTTTTCTTCAGGTAACTTTTTTACTTAAAAAGTGTGCAATGAATATTAGTCAAACCCGTTATCTGTAGTTCTAAGGCACTATCAAAAATAATATGTATTAGTATTGGTCATAAAGTCAATATTGATTTATTAGTCTAGATTGTACGAGATGTTTTTGGTGAGTGTTCCAGTGCAGAGATCTCCCTCAGGATACTAGACACACAAAGTAAATATAGCTAAGAAGTGTGAAGTGTGTTTATATGTCTGTTTTCTTTGAACAGGTCAGTACAGCACACCGTCAAGACCGGTTAAGCACAAGCTTCTTTTGATTTGATTTATTTCACAGCTTTCCACTCGCTGTAATGAGATCATCCACGCTCTGTCATTAGACTGAAGCCAGTGAAGTGATAGACCAATTATAGACCGATATGCCTTTCATATCCAAATGAGCCTCATGTGTGCAGACTGGGTTGCTCTTGTTCTGTTCTTTTTCATACATATGGGCTGCTGTTTATCTTGTCGGTTGAAGCTGTAAGGGAACAGTGTGTGTTTTATGGGTGTGAGAGATCTCACAGTGATGGCTCTTCTCTGAGATCTCCTAGGGGAGCTTGCCGGTCCAGCTTCAAACGAGATGCCTTGTACCATCACTCAAAATCAACACAGATGGCTCCACGAGCTGTTCGTGGATTCAGCGATGGTGAATTACGCTGCAGGCATATATATTTCCCTGAGGGAGATGCCATCCTGACGTGCTCAGATGGTTTAAATGTTGAAAGGCTTTTTTTAAAATGAATTATACATAGGGTGTGTAGAGGAATTGGCAGTGTGCAAGGTGGAATATTAAAGCCTGATAAACAGAAAAGCTTCCTTTTTTGGTTTAAACTTCATCTCATTTTATTTACATTTTTTTTAAGGAGGACATGTGGTTGGTTTTAAGGATCTAGACTGGCAAAGGTCATGGACATTTAACCCTAGTTTGCCTCAAGGGGACTGTCCTTATAATAAGTGTACTGTAACTTGCTTTAGATAAACACATCTGCCTGATTACAAATTTCATTTTTGATTTCTTGTGTTCAGAGAAGACTTGTTAAACTTCCTTATGCAGTAGTTTTAGATTGTGCAGTTTGTATTCATATGAATTGGCTCTTTGGTTGTTTACGCTGATTGATCTGTCTTTACGCTGGCTTTGAGTGGACATCTGTAAATATTTAGAGTCTAAAGTTGCAGAGGCAGACATCTTTTTTGGCTGCTAGTGATCGGCAGATGGATTTGGCACAGACAAGAACAGTGGTAACAACATGACCAGAGAGTGTTTTCCCTTTAGACAGTACTTTTCCTTTCTTTATTTATCTGTTCTGTTCTCATTGAGTCACAGACTGCGAGGAAACAGCAATGCAAGTGAAATAAATGTAAAATGCCACAAACTATATAATTGTGTATTGTTAGGACAGCATAATAAATGAGCGTGTTGACCTTTTAAAAAGGCGGAGATGTTGTATATACGTTCCCATATCCTCTTTGCTTTGTTTGGTTAATTATTGTTGGCAGGACCGTGAAACCTTTTAAAGTCATCAAAGAGACAATTAAAAACCGGAATTTACATTTTTCCATTTCAGCTTATGTCATGTTGATCATTTAGTATATTAATGGGTTTTTGTGGTTCGTGATTATTTTCAGTAGCCATTTGGTGTCCAATATTAAGGATGGGTCATGGTGTTTGACTACAAACAGCCAGTTGGTTGTCTAGTTTTTTATTTATTTATTTTCTTAACTACATAAGTTGTGTTTTGACATCTTTAGTGGCAGTGCTTTATTTAGTATGCTGGTAGTGTACTTTAGTTGTTTAGACCCTCTCAGAAATGTGCATTTTTTAATTTATCCCAGTGTTTTTTTGTTTTGTTTTTTAAGACTTCATGTCAAATTAAAATAGTCCAACTTTTAAAAATGCGTCTCGAGATTAATTTTTGTTGGTCTGTGCCTAAATGTTTATGAGTCCAAGAACCTTGCATGTCTTATGTACACTAATGATAAAAAGGTTTGGGGTTAGTAATATTTTAAAATGTTTTTTTTTTTTTTTTTTTTTAAAAGTCTCATGCTAGACAAGGCTATGTTTATTTGATAACAAATACAGTATTTACTGTATTATTACAATTTGAAATAACTTTTGTGTATGGATACATTTTAAAATGTAACTTATTTCTATTATAATATTAGAATATACCGATTTGGAGTTTAAGTAACATTTCTTATTATTAATGTTGAAAATAGATTTTTGTGAAAACTGTGATGATACGTTTTTTCAGGATTCTTTGATGAATAGAACGATCAAAAGAACAATGTTTATTTGAAATAGAAATATTTTTTAACATGAATGTCTTTACCGTCACCTTTCATCAATGCAATGCATCCCTATAAGAAACGTGTCTAATATCAATCAACTTGATAGCAGATTGCTCATAAAGGGCTTCCTAAAAGGGATCGTTCAGCCAAAAATGAGAATTGTCATCATTTTCTTATCCTTTATGTCTTTCCAAACCTGTATGACTTTCTGTTATCTGTGGAACATAAAAAGACATTTTGAGAAATGTCTGTTTTTTGTTTTGTTTTTTGTCCACACAGTGGAAGTCAGTCAAAACAGGTTTGAATCAACACAAAGAATAAATGATGACAGAATTTTAATTATTGGTTTAACTATTCCTTTAAGACCAATTAATTGACCTGTCCATTTTGAAAATATGTAGCACCGCCCTACTCCATGTACAAAACCACTGCTTTAGACTTTTGTAGTTACAGTAAGTTTCCATTAGTTCTTTAACCAGAATGAGGCCTGAACTCTTAGCCTTTCAGCTAAACCTTAGTTATTCTGAATGTGTTATTTTAAACAAAACCATCAAAAAGGCATCATTATAACACTGCTCTCATTGTGTTTAATTTTTAGTGAAATGCGAGCATACGCAGTTGTTCTCCTTCTGATGAATGATAAAGTGGTGATCAGATATGGAAGTCAGAGTCATGTTGTGTGCTGTTTAAACACACACAAGCTCCCGTTGAAATGCATGGTCTCCGTGAAACCAGCTTTTCTAGCTTTCTCAGCCTCAGGCATGTTTGTTTCATTGCTCTCATGTGCTCGTAGTCTTTGAAATTTCCCTCAAAATCAGATGCACACTGTTCTAGCTCACCAGCGTAGCTGGGCACATTGCAGTTCACAGCATCTAAATATGTCATAAATAAACCGAACAATGAGACACAAAGACATCATGCTTTGAAAGCGCAGGCCTCCTGCTATGAAAAAAATCCAACGTCGCAACATTCTCCGAATGAAAACATTTTTTGTTTCCCCTGTCCATTGACAATAGGCTATTTAAATCGAATGAAACATGTCTGCACATGTCCCTGTCCACTTGATCCCTCTCAGGTGTCCTCAAGTCCTGCTGAATCTTTCCTATCCAGGCTCTTCCTCCAAACTAGCCTCCTCAGGCTGTCTTTGCTCAGCATGGCTGGGAAGTCTTGGCCTGCGGCCTGAGCTGGAACCTGAGATGATAATTACACCGTACTGCCCTTGTCAGGCCGCGTAGCCGAGCCATCTGCCCATACAATTACCCAGAATGAAGGAGGAGGGATGCTGGAGGAAGGAAGTGCGATGCTCCTTTGGCTTGATGTGCTGCTCTGCTTAAGAGCAAAGCTTTTGCAGAATGGAGAGCAGCAGGAAATCAGCTCCAGTGGTTCTTTTTAAGTGCAAGCCATTTTCCCTCTTGTTGTAGTCTCTTGTAGATGTTTAATAATGGAGGACTGAAGAAGTCTCAGAAGCAGCTGACGTTCGCCTGTCAGGAGATCTTACGCTGCCTGTGAAGCTTAGCGTGAGAGGAGACCCTCCTTCAGACATGTTCTGTTTCAGAGTCATCAAAGCTTTACGAAGGATCTTAAAAAAGATTGCCGTCCTATCTTTCCCCTTCCTTTTCTCTATTTAAAGCCTCTACTGTAGGGCTGCACGATTAATCAAAGTGGTGAAAAACTGAAAACCGCATCTTGACTTCTGTTGCCAAAATAAAAATGCAAGAAATTAATTTTGTACTGTTGTAATTTACTGTTGTAATGTAACAGAAAAATAGTTTGTTGTTATGCTTTGTAGTGTATTGTAATTTTATTTTACAGTACTATTGTTACTATTTAATGACATGCTGTAAAGTTGCACAATTAATTAAAATAAAACAGAAATTGCTGTTTGACCAGCTGCTGTCAACAAAAGAGAAGCTTTAAGGGCTCCTTACTAGGATTGCTGTGATAGTCGATGTTGATGGTGTTAACGGTGTTAACAGTGTTTTTTTATAGTAATAAAAATCATTTAGATTTAGTTTAGTTAGAGAACAGATACTACAATTAAAAACTGAATGCCGCTGCTCAGTGCAGCGTGCTTAATGAGTCACGCATCACAGAACAGATTTCATTTATCACGTGAGAAAAGTGAGTCGAAGTGAGACAGACAAGACGATGACGGAAGATTTAGTTTCGAAACAAAATGCAAAAGCACCTGTTTGGCAATATTTTGGATTTTGAAAAGACTTTTGCCGTTCATTTTAAACATTTGTTTCTTATTTATTTAGTTGCACAGTGTTTTATTGTGTAATTATTTATTTTACATCAAGGTATATGACATGCCTCCAAGCTTTCTTTTATTCGTTTTGCTAATAAACATTCTACATTTCTTATTTTTTTATTTCCACAGTGAGAAATTGCAATAGTATTATTTTTTTTAAAATTTTAATTTAGTAACAACATTCTGACCACATTGATTTTCAGTCGTTATTTTTATGATAAATATTGCGCTTAGTTTTCTTCCCTGAGTCATGCAGCCCTACTCTATGTCCCCTCTTTTATGACTTTGCAGGAAGTAAACAGCAGATATCAAAGTGGAATAGACGACAGAAGGGTGCGACTTTGTTTTTGCCTCTAATCAGAGAGGAACAAAGTTGATTTCCTTTTTAGAACTGATGTGGGTAGCAATGTCCAAAACCACTCCTATTATGATGAATAAACTCTCCACACTACTCCAGGTTGGGGACAAGTCCATGTCGATGTTGTCAGCATTACGGATAATCAGATTTTTCAAGTGTGCAAAAAGATGATCCACTGAGACAAGCGCTTTTGGCATGGTGAATATTACAGACACCGGCCTGTATGAAAAGAGACGCAGTGAGCCTTTGTTAGAGACAGAGCTGTCTATTAAAATGCAAAACAGGCTTGAATGCTGACCTGCTGTGAAGCGCCCGAAAATGCAGATATTGCCATTCAGTTGATGGAGCCCGTACTGTGTTCATTTTTTCGTTTTATGAATGATAAATGCAGATAAGCAGTCAAGGTAATCGCCTTATGGGAAGCGTCCTGGTCACATTTCAGCTATGATAGCATTAGGTAACAGCAGATTGGCTGCAGCTGTCAAGCTTTCCACTGAATGTGCACAGTCACTATCAAGATGGTCATTTCAGCTTTAGTGCCTTCTAATGAAAGGAAGAATTGGCTGAGAATTAAATTAGGTAGTACACCAAATGCAATCATGCTGACGGCCGAAGCTTTTCGAGTTCCCGATCCTGTCGAGCGTATTTTCTTTTCAGTAGACAACCTTGTGTGATATCTGATGGCAGACAGACAGGTACATGTCTTATCTAAGTGTTCTCTGTCTCTCTTTCTGCAGGAATCGACTACAAGACCACCACGATCCTGTTGGATGGGCGGAGAGTGAAACTAGAGCTTTGGTAAGTGGATCACAACTCCTGTTTTGTTGTTACCCTCAAGACAGAACAGTGCTTCACGAGCTTAAAGCACGAATCCGTCAGTAATAAGCGCGACTGGTGTAAACGATGGTAAAAACAAGTGCTGCTTGCTTTGTATATCCACAGTTCTCACTTTTCTGATTTTCCTAATTGAATGCTGATTACGGACTACTGCCACCTGCTGGTATGGTTGATGTTCTCTCGTGTACGCGCAGAGCGTATACACTATTTGGCTGTCGACTGTAGTCTGTCAGGTCTGTTCTAGTGCAACTTTTTTCGCCCCGATTCAGGCGATGTGAGGCGATGCCACAGTCGGCTTTCCTCAGCACTAGTTCTTCGGCATCGGTTTGGTGTGTCCCTATCCTTGAGTTGTGTTATTATAAGGCTTTGTTCGTAAAAATTAATACGGAGACAGGCGGAAACTTGATTTGCAAAATAAGTAATCCATGTCCATGTTTACCAACTTTACGGGTGTGAGTGTCTTTTATTTCCCAGTCATCAGGAAACAAAAGGTCTGAAAATCATACATTTTAGATTTAGACTCTTTTCTAGATCTTATTATAAAATTATGTTTCTGCTCCAGTATGTTATAGAAATTTAATTTACACAGTGGCTGTAAAAACTTTTCAAAACAGATGATAATGAATACATAGGCTAATATAGTGCATATTTTTAGCAAAAAACTCTTCTCTAGACGTCATTTCTCTCACAAACTAATGAACTATGAACGCTGAATGACTTTCTGAGGTAAATGTAACATTTTTCACAGCTGGTTTTATTGACCTCTTTTCCACAGTTGAGACACTTATTACATGGGACGTGATACATTATTAAGAAGACATATTAATTAATAATAACATATTAAAAACATGATATATATATGAATTTCTTTCAACATACTTTCTGATGTATCTATATTTGAATGTAATTGTATGTATTTCATGCTATAAGTAGTAGTAAAAAGAAAGGGCTGGTCATGTTCGGTCATGCTCTGCGCTGCCTGTTGAACTAAATTTCTTGATAAAATGGAGAGAATTTGAAAGATGTAATTTAGTTTCTTTCAAAAGTACCAATATATACAAATTTTCAGTATGAATATGTGTACCATTACACACACACATATACAGTAAAACCAAAATGTGTTCAAACACCTTCAACATTTGTCACATTATCACAGTTTATTTGCTACAGTTTAGAAAATGGTAATAAAATATGACTAGAAGAACTTGGAGTCAAACTGTGTCAGAACAAATTCATCTTGATAATGTCAGATAACTTTGATGGAAAGGTATATAATGAATTTTGAATTGCTGTCAGCTGTTAAATGTACCAATTTAGGTCAAAAAATTACCAAGCAATTCTTAATTTTGTTCAGTCTTTGGTGTAAAAAGGTCGCATTAGCAATTAAAGAAACACATTTAAGCAAAACGCGGTCAGGTCAAAGTGTGCGAATAATTTTTGGTCCCAAATATGTATTCATTTTACTTGTAGTCCACTGTATGAAAATTTTTTGAGGATAATATGTTAGTTTACTTTATTTTGCTATCCTCACTTACCCACTAGTAAAAAAAAAAAAAAAAAAAATATCAAAAATTATATTTGGTGTCTGAATAATTTCTGTAATGTGTATATATAATGTACGTATAAATGTACATTAAATACATAATTGCAAGAGCTCATAAATCAAGTAAACATACCATTAAGTAGGCTAAGAAATTTTGAGCCCACTTTCTGTCCATAAAAGCATTTAGCCACTTCCCCAGAGAGAAAGAAAAGTTTCCTAATCAGGGAAGCATTGGAGTATAAGACAGCAGAATTACACATTATGAAGACAAACAACAAGCTCATTAACGTTAACACACAGTGTGGTAAGTGCCTGAGGAGCAATTCTCAAAACCCTTGAGGAAATTCCCATGGTCTGCTGTAATGTGCTGGGCTATATAATGTAATGCTTTATAGTAATTGGGCTTCTTAGTGCATATTCCATACAGAGCCTCCCCACAGGGCTTTAATCTCCAGCTACTTTTATCTTTGCTAATGCACATTTCAGAGATCCCAGGTATATCTGATGAGCTCTCTGATGTGACTGTGGAAGTTCAGCACTAAGCAGAGTGGGTTCAGCCCCACAACTTTTTTATGCAGATTTATTTAACACTTTCCACCCTATTACAGCCAGCTTAACTGTGTGAGAAAGTTTTCACTGATAGAGAGTGTAGGCAGCTGGAAAGGTTATTTGGGTGCGGACGTGCCACAGTGGAAAACTAGTTTTTCTAGCCCGTGACGCCAACACAAGTGCCTGAGTCATCTTGTATTTGGGTTAACTCTAAACTCGGCGTCCAAAACAGTGTCGATTTCAAACACATAGCTTTGTTCTGAAATATAGTGAACCGCCTATCTATTTACTGCCTACATAGGCTGCTGCCTTTTAAGGGCGCGTTGTAACTGAAATAGAACCTCTTAAGCGACCGATTTGGAAGGCTTTTCATAGGCAGCTACATATATAGTTCCGAAGCATGGAGCATTCGTTTGATGTTAGCTTGCTGTTAAGTTAATTCGATGCTTCTAAAAGCATAGGAAATGTATAGCACACAAATAATGTTTTTTATTTAAGATTTTCTTATATTTATTTGCCATATTGGAAGATGAGTTTGTCACAGTGCATTCTGGTATTGCCGTCTTTGCCAAGGAATTAATTATGTGCCCACCTTTTGGAACAGCTTTCACAATATAAATGCACTTATGATGCCTTAAAATACTATACGTGGAGCTCATAGTGTTTTGAAAGAAAGCTTATGTGTCAAGCTGAACTGATGTAGTATTTACTGACTGTTTGCTCTATGATTGTTGTCCTGACATGTCTCTGTTTGCTTTCAGGGACACCTCGGGACAAGGCAGGTTCTGCACCATTTTCAGGTCGTACTCCAGGGGAGCGCAGGTAAAAGCACTTTTAGTGTTCGAGTTTCACTGTTTGTTCTTGCTCAGAGGATTGACGTTGTACTAAGTGCAAAAATGGACATACGTGACTTGCTATTTTACATAACCTACTAGGATATACCAATATGTTTATATATAGTTTGGAGTCCAACAACAAGAAAAAAAAAAATCACTAGTGGGCCTGGAGTGTATTGAAATGGTTTTGCGGAGTGCAGTTCATGTCCTGTAAGTGCTGTTATGTCCCTCTTCACTGCATGAACAGGATACCGGCTAACAATGCATGTTTGTTTGTCCTCTACAGGGGATCCTGTTGGTGTATGATATCACCAACCGCTGGTCGTTTGACGGGATAGACCGCTGGATCAGGGAGATTGATGAGGTAAAATTAAGCTTCTCTTTATTATAACAAGAAGTAAGATCACTAATACACCCATAGTCCAGTGGCTGTAAGCTTGAGACTGATTGATATATGTCCTGCTTTACTGCATGTATGTGTATTCATAAAAGAATATTGTTCAGTATTACAGCAAGTTGAACCCAGACTCATAGCGTACAGTGTCACTGTGACTCTCCTTTCCTTTCCTCCCCCGTTCCTGTTGCTTGTTTGATATCCAGAGAGGATGTCCTCTCTTACTACAGCCCTCTTCCTTTTAGGCTACTCTGTTACGGTTTCTTCCTTCCTTCCTTGTTTGAGAATTGTGTGTTCTTGTGTATGTTTAAGTGGAAATGTGTGGAGATTTGTGCTTAGGGAGTGTGTGTTTGTTGCATGGCTGAAGATTTCTTCACACAAAGAGCTGCAGAAAGCACAAACCGCACATGTGATGGAAAGAGGGAGTGTGTTGTATTAGTTGGCAGCAGAGACTTAAACTTGAGGACTTTTGACCTGCTTTGGTAAACATTAGAATACTTGAGGCTCTGCTTTGACTTTGCCGCATTTACTTGAGTCAGACTTAAGATGATGATTCACAGTGAGTCATTTCATTACAGAATGAGCTTTGACCTTGCTGAGCTTCGGAAGGGTGCATGATGCAGTGCTTTGCTCAGTAAGCTTCGAATTAGTGTAGGGAGGAAACTTTTAAGGTTCTTTGCAGTCAGTTGACAAACATTTTGTGATCTAAGGTTGAGATGTTTTAGGTTGATGGTTATCTTCGCAAAATATTTACACTACTGTTCAGAAGTTTGAGGTTGGAAAGATTTTTTTATTTTTTTTTTAATGTTTTTGATAGTCTCTTATGTTCACAAAGACTGCATTTGTTTAATCAGAAATACATAAAAAAAACAGTAATATTACAATTTAAAATAGTTGTTCCCTTTTTTTAAATTTATTTGAATTTATTCCTGTGATGGTAAAGCTACTCAAAAACAAAAAGCTCTTCAGTGTCACATGATCTGTCAGAAAACATTTCTTATTATTATCAATGTTGAAAACAGCTGTGCTACTTCGTATTTTGGTGGAAACTTTCAGAATTCTTAGGAAGTTCAAATCATAGAACGTTCGTTCAAATTAACAGCATTGATATAAAATGGAAATCTTTTGTAAGATTATAAATGATTATCCTTTTACTTTTGATCAATTTAATGCATTCTTGCTGAATAAAAGTATTAATATTTAAAGTAAAAACTTGCTGACCCCATATTTCTGAATGGTAGTGTGGATATATTTTTCTATGTATATTACTAGTATATGTATTTGTTTTATTTTTTTATTTCTGCCAATAATGGAACATTATTAATATGTGTTCATCAGTAAGAAATCACTGATTTAAAATATTAAACCATATATTACTAATGCATAATATAATACTATTATATAATACAATTTAAAATTAAGTCCTAAAGAGTGAAATCAATCATTTTGTTTAAAATGTAAAAGTAAATTTAGTCCACATTGTAATGCACAGTATGACGACAACTTTTTTTAAAAAAAAAGATTACATTGAACAGTGTTATTAAATTATTAGTGTTTTCAATGGAATGAGGATAAGGATTGAGCATAATTATTCAGTATCTAATATCAACTAATAACTGCTATGATACGTCTTTCAGAGCATTATTTAAGATTCAAGATTCGAAGAATGAGATTTGAGACCTGACTGCGATTTTATTTGAACCCACTTGCGGCTGCTCAGTAGAGCTCCTAGAGATGAGTGAGTGCTCTTTTCTCTGTGGACTCGAGAAAGGCACAGATATGACAGGCCTCATTGAATAAATAAATGAGACAGGCCAGCTGTGACACTGTTTGAGATTCACTCAGCCTGACAGGACTGTGTATCTCCCTCGTTCTCATCTCTCCGGTCCTCCCATCCCCCTTTTGTAACCCACTTTCTTGTCTCTTTGTCTTTCCTCAGCACGCACCTGGTGTACCCCGTATTCTTGTGGGTAACCGGCTGCACCTGGCGTTCAAGCGACAGGTCCCCACAGAACAGGCACGGGCGTACGCAGAAAAGAACGGCATGACGTTTTTCGAAGTGAGTCCTCTCTGCAACTTCAACGTCATCGAGTCGTTCACAGAGCTGTCGCGCATCGTGCTGATGAGGCATGGCATGGAGAAGTTCTGGAGGCCCAACAGAGGTGAGTCTTCCTCAAAACATGTGCTCTTTAACAGACCAATGATACACCAACATCTCTTCACTTTGAAATCAATGAAAAAGTGGCGAAAAACGTCCATTCTTACAGCTATTTTAGATTGAAATCCCACAAATACAGTGGAAATCTTTGGTTTCGGCTTTCTGGGTGATGCAGGAAGACTGGCATGATCAGCATAGCTTTCCATTAGCATAGAAAACCACACTGTGTGTCGTCCAGAGCCGCGTAATTAGAGGCAGAAGGCTTTCAGTGAAGCACTTCTCTCTCTGTCTGTTTCCACTATTATGTGGGATTTTCCCATGAGACCTCACAGTGCCTCAGATGAGCTGTTTAGCAGAAGCAGCGTCCTGCAGTTCTGAGAACGAGAAGCGCTTTCAGCACGCCTTTCAAAATGGCAGCCATTTACACTATTTATTGCTCTCCTAGGCTGTTCATGCAGGAGCGGAAAAAGATTGTATTCTAGAAGTACTAGTACTGACCCCAAACTTTTGAGTTATATTATGTTATATTATATTATTGTTCATTGTTTGCCAACAGCACCTTTTTTTTTTTTTTTCATGTTTCATAGCAAACGTCCTTCCCATAGGTTTTTCCTTGTAGATCACATTCTAACACAGTTAACTAATATTCCCATGTCAGGCTTCCCATGTGAATCTCATTTGCATTCGACTCCATCTGAACAGAAATGCAGGCAGCGTGTTAACATCTGCTGAGGGAATGTTGAATAATTTAAAACATTCTCATTACTTTGGTAAAGAGAATAAAAAATGATCTCAGCGTGCAGATGCATGGAGGCAGCTACTGTTGAATCCCAGGAGCATCACATGCTTATTTTTTTGTTTTTTTATGGTTCGATTATGTAACCGTTCAGTTTTGTTCTGATCGCCTTTGTCTTGTAACTCAAGCGTGTGTGTTCTGTCTTTGTTTCGTTGCAGTTTTCAGTCTGCAGGACTTGTGCTGCCGTGCCATCGTGTCCTGCACCCCTGTGCACCTAATCGATAAGCTGCCGCTTCCTGTGGCCATCAAGAGCCATCTGAAGTCATTCTCCATGGCGAACGGCATGAATGCCGTCATGATGCACGGACGGTCCTACTCACTAGCCAACGCCGCCGGAGGCAGCAAAGGCAACAGCCTCAAACGCTCGAAATCCATCCGGCCGCCTCAGAGTCCGCCACAGAACTGCACCAGGAACAACTGTAAGATCTCCTAGCCTCCGGGCACAGGGGCGGGGCCGCCCCCCTCCCTTCCCTTACATAACACTCAGGTGCACACAGACAAACACACAAGGAAACCGACACGGGGCTGGGCCGATGACGCGACAGAGGTGTGGCACCTCCCGGTGTGGGGAGAGCAGGATGTGAACAAACACTTCCTGTCGCTACAGACGGCTACATTTCTCCCCTCACATTGCTGCAGTACAGTTGATTCCAAACAAAAACAAACCCTTTCGTCAGACTTGTTGCAGTGACCACCGACAGCATGTTTCCTACCGCGCTAGCGCCCTCTGCTGGAGAGTTCATGCCGCTCTATCCCTGTGTTGGCTGAGAGGCCTGTTTTGAAGTTGTTTTATGGGCTTATAATACGCTTTGGTTGTGTTTTCATTTGCTCATACTCATTATCCTCAGTGCTCTGCATATGGTGTTCCTTCTTTTTTTTATTTTTTTTTTGCTCTTTGCAGGGGCCTGTTCTCCCTGCAAAAGCTGAAGTACCTCGGTCACATGGTCTTGCATGCTTGCCAACAATGAGAGAGGGCTGATGCGAAATGACATGTAGTGCTTACGTATGAACTGATGTATTAAAAATGTGATTTGCACTGCAAATTGGTGGTCTCTGAATTTGCTGGTCGTTTGCACAATGACTGTGTTGTTGAATGTGGACTGTGGGACCGCTAGGCTGAGAGCGACGGCACAAGCATTTCCAGGCACCTTCTGTTCACAATCTTTCCTCGCTGAAGATCCAGAAAATGGTGTTGGGTCAGAACTGTCTTCTCCTTAAACATGGATTACAGGAAATTTCTCCTCAGGGGACAGTATTGGCAAAGGGTTTTTTGTCTTTGTTTACTCTCTGCTTCTCCTCGCTTTCTGTTTGCTTTTTCCTGCATGTCTTGTGGGATTATTTGTCATATTTACAATAGTTTTAAGCTTATACTGTAATTACCTCTCTTCTCATGTGCAGAATTCAATACCACAACTGCCTTGCAGTCCGATTTTCTCACTCAGACCTACACATTTCAGTACTTACCCATTATACTTTTCCGTGCAGTTACAAGTTTCCACTCTTTTCCGGCTGAAATGTGTGATTATTTCAAGGTCCAGTTTTCAGTGTTGTAGCATGAGTTCAAAAGTCAGGTTTTTGCTCGAAGCCCTTTTAATCTGCATATACAGCATGGTTTCTCTATAGATGTATGCCAGAATGAAGGATAATAAACCCATTCAAGCTTGCTTCTAATTATCAAGCACAAACAAAACAAGCGACGTCACAAGTGGACACGTCTACAGCACTTCCTTTCGCTTCTCCCAACGCATTTCTTCCGTAGTTGTTGATTAATGGATGCTGTTCATTTCATCAAACCTCCCAACAGTCTTTTCTCCCTCTCTCCTCCACCCCCTTCATCTCAGGGATGAGCCCTGGCCTCCAGCGGCTGACCTGCCCAATGAAGCCCGTTTAAACCGGGTTGAGCGACAGGCTGCCAGCAGGGGGCCTTTAAACTTCCCCAGAGGGCTGAGAGCTCTCGGTGTTTGACCTATAAGCTATTTGCTATACATGCCTTTTGCAGTCGCTATAGCTGATAGAATGGCACATGTTGGCTATGTGTTTAGAGCAGTTGTGCGTATTGGTGTCCATCTGTTGGGTGACGTAAATACTAAAGGGTCCACAGAAGGTGTTATTGCCCCCCTCTTAATCCTCGAATCCCAAAAGGTTGTGGTAAATGAAATACTACAAAGAAGTGTTTTATTCCTTTTTGGGCACCTGTAGGTATTAGTTTAACCCTCTCGCCTGAGAGCAGTGGTTGTTCTTCTCTGTTATATGCACATCATATGGTGCAAAGAAATTCTGTGACTTAGTTAGAAGGTTCCATTTCAACTTTTTTTGTATTGTAAAGTGTTTTTCCTCTTTGTAATTGAAGCCTCTGATTTTATTTTAAAAAACACACTCGTGGTTTTTAAGTCGGGCAGTGTGATGGGACCCTCCTGGTGTTGCAAAAGGGGTGGTTTCTTTAGTTCTGTGTGAATGGGATAAAGGGAAATGTGATTTGGTGGAGCAGTAGGAACACAATTGTAAACACTATTTTCCTTTGGTTGAAGCTAAAAGCTGCTGAATAACTTGCGTAATTATCAGAAGTTCTTGCAACAACAACGAAAAACAATTTTTTTAAATTATTGATTGTACAGTTCTTAGTGTATGAAAAGCAACGACTTTTTCACAATAAAATTGATAATGTTATCAGTAAAACAAAGCTTTGAGGTTTTTTTGCGTCCAACACGGTCTTCACACATGACACTTACAGTGTTTACATATTAAAATATTTATTTGTTGGTATTTACACAGATATCACTTTTATTAGAATAAATTATTAGGATGTATCAGAATATGTGTTGAGGAAAATACAATCAAATTGCTATGGGTAAAGTATTAGTTTTTCACCTAGTACAGTGTTTTTCCTACCTGTGAGGAAATTGAGCATTGCACATTTGTTCTCTATTCTTTTGTTCGCTATTCTTTGACAGAACTAAAAATGAATGAAAATGAAATGGTACTACATGGCCATGATTTACCTCAAATAAGGGAACAAATTAATACAGTGTGATATTGACTTAACTAAAACAAGGGAATTAATTAATAAAAGATGGCCACAAATAAATCGTCTTAATTTGTGACCACACTATCNTTTTGACAGAACTAAAAATGAATGAAAATTAAATGGTACTACATGGCCATGATTTACCTAAAATAAGGGAACAAATTAATACAGTGTGATATGTGACTTAACTAAAACAAGGGAATTAATTAATAAAACATGGCCACAAATAAATCGTCTTAATTTGTGACCACACTATCTCATTTATTTCACACATACCATGTGTGAGACTCCATAGAAAACACAGTGTCACCTACTAGACAAGCACAAAATCTAATTCCTTTTCCATTACTGCTAATGTCTCCAAATCATTCCTCTTCCCTTTCAATAGAGAGATGATAGTTGGAATTTTTGAAATAAGTTACAGATTAATGCAATATATACAGTATAAAAATAATTCAAGAATATATTTCACATATCGAAGGGCAGCGTATTCATCCAGTTTGGGTTGTAATGTGGTGTCTGGTCAAAGTCCTACATGACAGAAATTGAGATCACAATGTTTAAAAGTGACTTTACAATAACAACTTAAGCAGAACTGATCAAATCCATAAGCGCTATTTCAGCTTTAATCAATGTATGATCTATAGATAAATGCTGTCAGTACTTTTTCTGCTTTTACAGGCCATCACAACAGGTGAGATGCATAAATCTAGCTTCCTGTCTGTTAAGTGGTTGTGGTGTTTGAAGGCACAGCCCCTGGCAGTAATCTTCATTAGGTAGGTGCCCTATTCTAGTGTTTGTTAAGCTGAAATGTTTCTCTTTCTGTTGAGTTACAGCATTTTACTAATGACAACTAGATGCAAGGAGGAAGTAGATCAGACTGAACACATGAGAACAAGCACCTGAGGTCTGTAGGATGCCACTTCTCTTCTCTCCTTCTGTAGATTTTGCAGTTTATTCAAGAGAAATGCTTTGTCCTTTCCTTCCTGACAGGCAGATGGAAGAAGAATGGAGTCAGTGAGGTTAAAGCTATTATCCATATATTGTAGTTTTTGATGACACTGAAGTGTGGTGGATGCTAAAGTGAGGTTCGTATGATCTCAGCACTCACATTCACAATCTGCTCTTGCAGAGTGTTGATGAGCTGTTTCCGTCCCTGAGTGATTTGCCAGAGAAAATAAGTGATGACTCTGAAAGAAGAGAGAGGGGAACGAGAACAGATCAGAAAGTCTCAGTTCTGCCCAGGGAATAGAAAGTTTTCCTTGAATATTTGGCTGTAAAAATGGATGTTCCCTATGTAATTAGTTCACAAAACATCCAGCTCGTGGACTTACAGGACGATGAGGCTAATCAGGTAGTAGAAGAGTTCACTTCTCAGTATGTTTTCAAATATCCACACAACCCAGTGATATTCAGGTAAAGACTCAGTCCAATTTAAAATGGTGTGGAAGGGGGTTTTGAGACCCTGGAAGGGCCCACACTGATCTGATGGCTTCAGACTGCAAAACAACCAGAAAAAACTGTAACATAGAGGTAAGTTCACACAAGGCATTTTATGACCCTCTACACTGCTTTTGAGTTGTTTTTCTATGTAAACAATGCACTAGACCGGTGGTTCTCAACATTTTAATGGCAGGGTCCCCTATTGTCCATAACAATTTTCAAAGGCCCTGTGATTTACTGGATAGGGATTTAAAAAAAATTTTGGACTCCTATTATATATTTGGTAGTTTGGCATAACTACAAAATGTATATTATTTCAATTTAATTTATATAATTTCTTCTTGTATCATTTCAATTAATTTACATATCTTTTCTAGGTTCAGAATTCACACTTTAGGCTTCGTTGATATCTAGATTTTTAGTTGTTTTGGCTTATTTTAATGCTCAGTTTTGTCTAATTTCAAATAGTTTTCAATAATCTTGAAGTGCTGTTGGAAGTTAAAGTGCTAAGGCCCCTGGTTAAGCAGCAATTGCAGATATCTTTGGCCATTATGCACCTCTTGCCGCTTTTTTCGTTGTCTCATGCATAAGTGTCTATCCTAAAACACAAGTTAAAAGATGTTCAGCTTTTAAAAAATGTAGCTTAAGACCCTGCATTTTTTTCATTCTTCTGTTCTGCATCTCACATTATTTAAAAGCAAGAATGCAAATGGCCTTGTTTACACAATGCAGCCTATGATTTAAAACACAAGGCGCAGTGAAACGGTCTTGAGACATGTTTCTTTTTAACTTGACA
>SCHK01060555.1:0-12506 GCA_004124795.1 Poropuntius huangchuchieni
GAATGTCTGTCTTTGTTTTGGTCTGTGTAACCTGGCCACTGTCAGTTTGCCCAATTGTATTTCGGCACCCCAGGTTGCCAGTTGGCGGAAAACACAGCGTATTTCATTTCATTCATTGTCATGTGTGCTCCTTTCTGTTGGTGTCGTCAATCTGGCAACCTGCGTGTGCATCAAGTCTGAGGAGGAGTAGCCGGGTGAAAAAACCCCTCTCCAATATTTTGAATTTGGACTGCAATACCTAGTTCAACCACTAGTTGTCAATCCTACATACAACACCTTTAACCTTTTAGTTTAGTTTTATCTTATAATAATGTATAAGAAAAATGGCACATCTCCATTTAATGCTCTTCCTCTTGTGAGGCCAGTAGAGACAGGCAGGCGCCAGGCATTGCCCACAGGGGCCACCCATGCAGAGCGCTCATTGATTGGGTTCAGCTCTTCACAAGCATTACATGCTGGATATGATGGAATGAGTTTAGTGAATTATGCTCTTTGTCGACCATAGATGATGTGCTAATGCTTCAAGCTAAATTACGTTGGGAGTTGATGGTTTGATTGGCCCAGCAATGGGTTTCTAATTGGATTTCCTCTTTATTCTCTGTTGCAAAACACTCAGAAATGACTGAGGGTGTTGTGCATTGTCATGCCTTGAAGTCTCTGATTAATCACTTTTTTTGACTAATCATGTTTACTTGAAATCTTTGTCCCGTGCCCGCTTTGTGTGACACTGTACACATCATTATCAGTCACTTATTATCAGTAATGGGCATACAAAGAAATGAATACAAGAAAATGACTCAGCTGTTTGGAAGCCAATTTCACACACAAATGATTCCCTGGAAGAAACTCTTAAGGACAGAGGCTTGTTGTTTGCTAGCAGGGAACTCATCAGAAAAATGTTTCAGGCTTAATCAAACAATTATTTACAAAACTGTTAGCTAACATTGTGCAGCACTAAAATACATTTGAATATGTTTCTATTTGAATATATTTTAAAAATACATTTATTTCAAAGCTAAATTTTCAGCAGCCATTACTCCAGTTTTCAGTGTCATATGATCCTTCAGAAATCATTCATATACCCTGAATATGTGCTTCTTATTATTATCATTATATGTTGAGTACAGTTGTGTATTTTTTCTTCTTCTTTAGGATTCTATGATAAATAGGAAGTAATTATTTTTTAAATTTCTTTTATTTATTTTTTTATTTATTTTAATTAAAAAATACTGAACGAATAATAATAAACAAATAAATATTGAAATCATGGTAATAAAAGAATATAAATAAAAATGAATAACTATGAAAAGGCTACAAATGTTTGTTTTTTTTTAATAGAAAGAAAAATAATCAGACAACTTTAAAACAGAATTTATGGAATTAAGTGACATTGTAAATGAAAAAAAAAATTCAATAAAGAAAAATAGGAGTTGGACTGTTTTATATTGATTGTCATTGTTACATAACTGCAAATGCACAACCACATCACAAGGCAATCATGTGATTCAGTCTCTGCTTCTTTCCATCACAACATATATTTCCTTTCAGTAGACCTGCAGTGCTCCATTGTGGAGGGATACAGTTTCATAATTTAGGTAGGAGGAATGCATAGCATAGCAAGTGCTTCCAAAAGCACATCTTTAACGCCATCTAGTGGTTAAATTATATATATATATTAATAAATACAATCTATATAAATAGGTGTGCACATACTGGACACACTACAACTGTAGTTTCTTTTTAAAGATTCTTTGTTCTAATAAGATATAGGCACAATGTAAAATGTGCTAGAATGGGCACTATCACATCAAGAATTAATCCTAAAAGCAAAGCTTCTGAAAAACCTGGATGGTTAACAAACAAACCACTATTTGCTTTTTGCTCTTTCCCTAAATCTGTCAATGTTTTATATATCTGACATATGTACAGATGATTAGAATGTGATCTTTTTTTTTTTTTAGAAAACACAGCAAGGCAGCTATATTCTCTAAGACTTTTTTCTTGATTATCCTGTTCCAAGAATACAAAAAAAAAGGCTGATCATGTAATCATCAAGTAATTTGCCTTGACACTATTTCTGTCATAACTTCACATCTCACTGGTCAGAGTTTGGGGTCACAGGTATCACCACCACTAGGTGGAGCGCTTACGGTCAGGAAGAGTGTAGGAGTGTGACGTATCAGTGGCAGATGTTTAGTCCAACTAGCTGAGCACTTTCCTCCCACAACCTCCTTGCCACTTCATCATCTTTTCCTTCTGGTGCAGGGTCTTTTTCAGCACAATCACTGCACAAACACATATACACAAGACATTCTGAGTTTACAAATGATTGATAAAGTGGCAAATTATTGAATTTACCTGAAGTAGCAGCCAGACTTGCTCTCTAAGCCCTCGGTGACAGCGCAGTAGATAGAGGTCTGTGCGCCCTGCCAGGGGGTTTTCATCAGGAGTATACAGGGCAGAGACAGTATAATCTTCAGCACTGGGTACCGTACCAGAATATGCCTAATCAGCTCTGTTCGAATCACTCCTGGATGCAGGCAGTACGAGGACACTCCTGTACCTATGGAAGCATCCATTGAGAAATTAAACAACAAAAAATTACTCATGTAATTGCTTTATTTGTATATGAACTTCTCACAAACTAAATTAAACATGGCCATTGACAAAGTATGTGACAAAACCAACCAAGTTGGAACACTAAAACATAGAATACTGTTAACTTTTTGCTCAAAATAAACAAACAAGTTTATTAGTTTATTAATTAGCTTGCAAATTGTTTGCTATACCAAAAACTGCAGGTTATCTTACCTTTCATTCTTCGTGCAAGCTCTCTAGTGAAAAGCACATTGGCCAGCTTACTCTGTTTATAGCTGAGCAAAGGACTGTAAGGCCTTTTGTCAAAGAACAGGTCATCAAATTCAATCTTTCCTGTTGGAAAACAGTGATGAATATGGATTTATATTGAGGTTTCCATCCTTGTGGCATATTTACTTTAACGTCTAAACTACTGTTCAAAAGTTTAGGGTCAGTAAGATTTTGTAAAGAAATAAATACTTTTATTCAGATAATAGTCACTGAATTTAACTTTTTATTCATTAAAGAATCCTGGAAAAAAAACTGTATCACAGTTTCAACAAAAATATTACTGATAATAAAATAATACAACACTGATAATAGAAAGAAATGTTTCTTACTCACCAAATCAGTATGTTTGATTTAGAGTAATGCTCTATTACAGAAATAAATAAATTAATAAAATTATATATATATACAGTATATATCTATATATATATATATATATATATTTCACAATATTACTGTTTTTTACTATATTTTTATCAAATAAATGCATTTAAAAGCAAAAAAATTACAGACCCCAAACTTTGGAATAGTGGTTTATTTTTTGTAAATACGAGCAAGACAGTCTGGTCTAAAAGATTTTAATTTTTTCTGATTTTTAATCAAAAGAAATTACCACCGATATGTGCAATACTGGACAAATTAACTACGCGGCTGGGGGAGGATCTCTTTAGCATTCCTAACAGTAGATTGGTCAGAAGAAAGTGCCCCAAATGATTGACAGCCAGTTGTGACTCAAAGCCATCCTCTGTGATCCACTTTGGACACATCATAATACCTGTCAGAAAAAAGGGACTTTAATAAAATAAATAAAAAATATAAAAATTAATAATAATTAAAATATATATAAATAAAAAATAAAAAAAAAGGCTGTGAATGATGCTAGCATAGCTACACATAAAAACTGCTATGTGTTATCTGTGTTAATGACAGGCCGGGAAGAAAAAAAAAAAGAGAAAAAAAAAAAAGAAAAAAGGGACTTTAAGATCTGTCTCTGTACCCCTTACTTTTAAAAGTGAAATCAGACTATGATGACTCTCTGACTCACCTGCATTGTTTATAAGTATATCCAGTCGTTCTTCTGTTGCTATGAACTCTTTAGCAAATTCTCGGACAGAATAGAGAGAAGCCAGATTTAAGTGTCTGATGACTACATTGCCATTTCCTGTGGAGCGTCGAATATAGTCCGCAGCATTCTCAGCACGAGTCAGGTCCCGGCAAGCCATCACTACCCGAGCCCCTAAATGCACAAATATTTACATTTCCAAGTAAAACAAGTAAGGGAATTAAAAGATGGGGTCCTAAATAACATGCCATACCTCTACGAGCCATATCTTTTGCAGTTTCCATGCCAATCCCAGTGTTAGCCCCAGTAATCACAACCGTCTTTCCATCTAGACGAGCACGGCTTTTGCAGAAACCACCAGCTATCCATTTCCGCAGCAGCATGAAGCCTGTGAGAGCGAGATGGAACTAAAGCTGCATACACAGTGCTTAAAAGATTTTGAAATAGGCCTACATACTCGGCTGTAGAATCTTGAAAATCTGTAGCATTTTTTATTATTATTTAACTGGTAATATTTTTTATATAGGTAGGCTATATATGTAGCCTAACACTGTTCAAAAGTTTGGGCTCACCTAGGCTGTATAATAATAGGCTACTAAATGTGGTAAAATTGTTAAATATGATTACACTTTAAATAATTGTTGTTTATTTGTATGTTATTTATTTGTATGCAAATAATATATTTTAAAATGTCATTTATTCCTGTGATGTCAAAGCTGAACTTTCAGTCTTCAATGTCACATGATCCTTCAGAAACCATTCTAATATGTTGATTTGGTGCTACATTTTTAGAAACGATGATACATTTCTGGATTCTTTGATTAAAAGAATGTTCAAAAGAACAGAATTTAACGTTATTTTAAATGTAATTCTTTTACAATATTATACGTCTTTTTTAATGGTTCATTGCTAAATTATAGTATTAATTTCGTTCATATATCATTGCTTAAACACCATAAGAGCCTTTAATGTTTATTTTAAATAGAGATTCTAATAAAGGTTCTAAACATGTCAAACAATACACGTAACTTACTGATTGCTGCCAGCGCGATGACAGCGCCATAATTCACTCGATCAGATGATGTGACTTGATCCCTCATGTCTCGTGAATGTCTGCAAAATCAAGAATGTCACATTGTGTCCTCTCTGTGCAGAATGCTATATATAGGGCTTAAGCAACTTAAACAACAGCTTAGTACTTGCTGTACGCTTCGCCAAATGGCTGATTACGCGCGCCTCATAAACATTTAGAACAGCCAATTTCTCCATGTTTTGAAACGATGTCAGAATCACAATAAGAAGTTTCTCGCATGAATATTAGTGGTCAGATGGTAGATTTATTAATATTCAGAGTAAAAAGTACAATAGGCCTTCTTATGAAAATGGGAATAATACACATTTTTTTTGCCGTGTGTATGTTAACAAATAATGCAACACATCTGTGTATGAACAAGAAAATGGCGTAAGTACGTTACGCACTAACGCACACGCCCTCACGAGGGATCCGAAATATAAATAATTGGTTCATTATTTTAACCGTAAGTTATCGTTACGATTTCAATTCCTATTTCTCTGTTATTGCATTTACTTTGATCAGCAGTGATTTTAATTTACATTTTTTTCACCAAAACAGATATTACAGTTCAGAAATAAATTTAATATTTAGCCCAAAATAATAATAATAATAATAATAATAACGTTTTTTGTAACGGGGTTTCACAGTTCTTAGAGGCGACAAAAGTGGACAGTAAATATTTTTATTTAACTGTAAATTAAGTCAAATATTAAACGAACAAAAATGTGTTTGATTACAACAAAACTCGAAGTGTTTATTTTGAATTACACCATATGTAGAACCATTCATAAAGTCCCACACGAGCCTTTACAACATCGTACAGTTAGTGAAGTCGATAACCGGTCCTGCTGGCTCCTTCTAATGATTTTGAGACACTAAAAAGAATCGGTTCAGAAGAGTCATTTGTTCGGTACTCGTAGGTTGAGTTGTATGTTTCGATTCAATAAAAAGAACCTATTCATAAGAGTCGTTTGGTCGGGAATCGGACTTTACTGGTCGTGTTGAATATTTTATGCTTTATATTCAGTAACGATGTTGCAGTGAATTTGAACAGTAGTGCAGTAAACACTGAAATGTGATGTTCCATGCACACTGGGAAGACTGCACATTCGAGAACCGTTAATGGAACAGAATGTCTTAAAAATCATTCGGATTCAGTATGCTTTAAAAACAGAACCTGTTCTGGAAAAGTACAGGTTTTTGTTTCCTAACCTACTTATCAGTGCTTTGTGCATGTAAGGGGCGTATATTATCATTTTTGGCCAATAATTTCATATAGGAGATATTTTCAGTGTTCAATAATTGAACATCAAGAATTCTGTTCAAAAAAGACCAATCTATGATGGTCTTGATAGATTATCTGCAAAATACCAGCAAAGTGTTGAATAAAATACCAACATTATCTGCTTTCTACTATTAAACCAGCAGTTGCTTAAACAGTGTAAAATGTTGTCGTTTCAAGGAAGGAAGCCATTTTCTTGTTCCAGTAACCACTCCTCCTTATTTCAGAGATTACAGCCAATCAGAGCTCAGAATCCAAAACAGGAAGTGGCGTTTTGCGTGCATCAACCAATCGCTGAAGCAGAAACAGCAGAACCTCTGCCCATTTAGCGCACTTATTCGTCTCGTCTATGACGTACCGGCAGGCTTTGTGTTCTTTCAATATATCACATTGAACATATTTCCATATAGACTATAATCCGGTAAGTATTATTTATAAATTCGATCATATTTGATGTATCCGCGCGTTAATTCACGCATTAGATGATCGTCGTTTATTATGTGCGCAGAGGACAGTATGCGGAGTGCGCACTCGGTTGGCGCCGCGCGAGGGGGTTGCTGCATAATTTGTGACCGAGTATTTGTAATAAACGTCGAGCTTGCTCTTGTTCCGACCCACTTTGGATTTTCAACCCCGTTTATTGTTGGTGTACACAAACCTAAGGCTAATGCTTTCGTTTAGGTCTGTCAAATTATCCAGTCTCACGCACTGGATGTAAGGGTACAGGAACTACTTTTCTCTTAGCCCCTTTCAGTTGGATGAAACCACATTGCGCGTACTTACACAATCTATTGAGAGCTTTTCTGAAGTGATACAGTGGCGCGCTGCATATCAAACCCATTTTAATGCAGCATATATTTTAAATTTTTCTACAAATGTATGTAAAAACAAAATGTGGTTTACTCACTCGTTTATTGATTTATGTAATTTGTAGGATGAGGTGGTTGTATAAACGCCAGCCTTGACGTTGAAACCGGTCGGAGCTGAATGCTGTCAGAGCCCGGTGAATATTGTGAGGGTCTTCATTTCAAACTTGTCACTCACCTGTCCAAAATAAAACTAAACCCTAAAATTTCCTGACTTATTTTACTAAATGTCATTGGCAGTAATAGCATTATTATATTTTTTCATCTTAGCCTCAATGTAAAGCATGTTTACTGTTTTACATGTTCACTGTTCAAATGTTTAGCTCAACAAACGTTTTATATTTCAGAAACATGGATGCGGATTTGTTTATGGAGTGTGAGGAGGAGGAGCTGGAACCATGGCAACAGCAAAATTCAATGGATGATTCAGGGGGAAATGCTGAAAGCAGTACTTCCACTGGTGTGTAATTTTTTTAATAGGTTTTTCTGTAACATTTATAGTTAAATGTACGTTTATTTACACACGTGTATATACGTAATTTACTAAATTTATTTAATTTTATTTCTTCTAATGTCCTCATTTGTAAGTCGCTTAAGCGTCTGCTAAATGACTAAATGTAAATGTACTTAATGTAACTAAGAAATGTATTGTTTCTTTTAATAATTATTCTTTTTAAAATATCATTATGCTAAATAAAACCTGTCCTTCTTTGCTGTTTAGTGTCTTCAACTCCCGCCGCGAAGGTTGATATTCCAGCTGAGCCTAAAACCGTGGTGATCCCAAACCTACCTGTAGTAAATACAGCAAACACAGTTCCGCTGATCACAAATACATGTGAGCATTTGTTCCTTATAGCAGTGTTGAGTGATTATCAGTTATTTTGCCTAGTTAAGGATTGTTCTGTCATACTCATTCTCATACTCATATAACATTCTCTATTTTGATGAACACAAAAAATTATGAATATCTTGGCTTCTGTTTTTCATTTCATGACAGTGAATTAGGACTGGGGCTGTCCAACTTTAAAATGGCAAAAACATATAATTATAAATTCATTTGCGCTCTATATATTTCCAGTGTATGCTTAATATGCTTTGTGTAAAGGAGAGACTGAAATTCTCACTATTTACACATAATCCATGTCAAATACTGAAAGTCATATAAACTACAGAAATTGTACATCAGTGCCAACGCCACCATCCTGATGACAGTGTTTTACAAATTTTCTGCACTTTTCCTTTAATCAGTCAATTATTTTTTCAGTGACTCAACGCGTAGTACCTGCTGCTGTCCCGGCGGATATTCCTAAAGCAGTGCAAGGGCAGCAGGTCATCTTGGCGCAGGGAGGAGGAGGGCTCGGCACTGTGGCTCTGTCACAGGTTCTCCTGCCTGGCACAACGATTGCCAATGCTGCCAACAGCCAGCCGATTTACTTTACCACACAGGTGCTGCCATCTCACCTCATAGATCCCAGTTTATTTCTGATTATTTTAGTTTTTTTTTTAATTAATCAACGTGTTTTCTAATGTGTATGATTCAGGGTCTTCCTGTCCAGAATATCCATCCTGTCCAGCCTGGCCAGAGCCCAATGAGTTTGGTACTGAATGTCCAACAGGGCCAGACTGTTCGACCCTTTACACTAGTCCAAGGTATGTTAAGGCAACTTGTTATTGAGTTTTTTGTTGTTGTTGTTGTTGTTGTTGCTTATTGATTAACAATAATTATTAATATGTATTCTCAGCACCTGGCACACAAATTTTCAAACCAGCTGTTGGAGCAACCCAAATAATTACCCAGCCAGCTCAAATAAGGACTGGAGCTCCCGTTGCAAACAGAGCACAAACACCCAGCACTTTTAGCACCATGCAGATACCTGCTACTCTCACCATTCGTACCACAACAGCAGTTGCCCCTTCTGCAGCCAATTCTCTGCCCACCATGTCGTCTACAACATTTACCCAGCCCTCCGCAGCACGAACCACGACTAAAATCTGTAAGATGCTCCTGTTCAGTACAGTTCTTTTTACTTAATAGAACAGAAATCTTTTTATTTTTATTTTATTGTTTTAGACAGTGGTTTGTAATTTTAAGAAACCACGAAGGTACTAATAATGATATAAGTATTAATTATATTAAAACTGCATTTTATAAATGCTTTACAGATTAAATGTTCACAAGATAAAATCATGTAAGCAGGTATTTCCTGTTATGACTTTTACTATATCATGTGTTTATCACAGCTTGATCACTGTATTGACCAATCAGCATCAAGAATTGTAATATTCAGTTATAAAATTCTATTTATTTCTCTTTATAGTGACAATAAAGCCAGGAAATGGGCCCTTGGACATGCAAAATATAATGAGCCTTGTGAAATCAGTGAACCTTCCTGGTGGGGCTCAAGCACAGACATTTGTTGTCATGAGCAATCAAAAGACCAACAACGGCCCTATTGTTTCCTCTGCTGTACCTGTCATGACACAAAATGTTGTCCAAAGTAAGTTTGTTGTTGCATCTTTGATAGCTACTATGATAGTTTCATACTAGAGTATAGCCACACTGATAAATTCCAAACTCTTTATTTATTTTTTTCCCTCTTTTCTTTGTAGCAATCCCTATTACACATACAACAGCATCAACAACTACTCATTTGTGTCCTCGTTGTGGAGCTCAGTTCAAAATGATTGAGGCTCTACGAAGTCATATGTGTGTAAGTATACACTTTCTGAAGATATTATATATAAGTGTATATATAAGATATAAGTGTGTTTAAGTGTGTTTTGGTAATTTAAAAGTAAGTCAATTAATCTCATTCCCCCTTTAGTTCTGCTGCCCAGATCTGGCCCAGACTGAAACAAGCAGTACTGCAACTGCTGTGAACACTCCAGCCACACCACCTAAAAGCCACTCTGCCGTGCCCAGTATCAAGCTGGATAGCCCACCCACAAAGGCTGGAGATACTCAGAACAGACTTGTCATGCTGGTGGATGATTTCTACTATGGCACATTTGAAGGGAATCGAGTCTATGTTCCAATGGACAACTCAAAAGAACCGTTATCATTCAAATGCCTCACTTGTAACAAGAGACTGAAGAATAATATTAGGTACGTTGATGGACAGTCAAGTTAAGAAGGGAATTATGTGTATATATGTCTAATTGCAGTAAATATGAATATATATATATATATATATGAACAAGTGTTTGTTCTCCTTGCAGGCTTATGAATCATATGAAGTACCATGTTGAGTTGGAGCAGCAAAATGGGGAGATGGACACACACACATCCTGCCAGCACTGTTTCCGGCGCTTTCCCACGCCATTTCGTCTTCAGTGTCACCTGGAGAGCGTCCACACCGCTATTGAGTCATCTAGTAAGCTCTATTTCTTTCATCTTTGGGGTCTGTAAGGGTTTTTATGTAGGTTTTTGAAAGAAACATGTTATGCTCACCAAGGCTGCATTTAAGAACAGAAATATTGTGAAATATTATTACTGTATAAAAGTGCTGACTGACAGCTTTGATCAATTTAATGCATCCTTGCTAAATAAAATATTTTTTTTTCTTACTGACCCCACACTTTTTTATGGTAGTGTACAGATACAAAAGTGTTCACTTGTTACCCAGAATTATACTAAGATGTTTACAAAATATTATGTTTGATCCATATATTATTCCAGTTAAACATGTAAATGGGCTGTAACATATTTTAATCAAAAAAATGTATCCTTATGCAACTGTTCTGAAATAATTGGATTTCACTTTAGTATTTCCTACAACACAGCTGCCAACCAGTATTTCTGTGTAGCAGGTTTCTGTTGTTGTTTTAATTTTTCTCACTTTTTTTATATTTTTATGCACAAGCAACATTATCAGCTTTCTCACAAAGATTCAGGTCATACAGGTACAGATAAAGTTAAACATTTAGCTTTCTAGAGGTTGTTCATCAATCCATTCTTTGTCCCAAAAAGTAAATTGTGCAGTATTTTGTTAGCAACCAGTTGGAGTCAGATAAAAAAAACAAAAAAACAATGAGCTTGCAGGACTGGTTATGCTGGTACGGGCATATGCAGATAGCTTCTTCAACCGACACACACACTTGCTATGTGCACTAGTTTATTTGACTAAATTCAAACATGAAGGGGTCACTGGGGCAATGTCCAAACACAAAAATTGTTTTGTAACAGCCAACTTTCATATCCTTTCTTTATAAGGTTTTAGTGCCACATTATGTCTCTTTATCACATATTGTATTCGGATGTTGCATGTTGTCGTGACCATTTTCTGGTTTACTATAGTGACCGTAAATGTTTAATTTCTGTTGACTGACAGCTGTTTCTTGTTTGCTTTGACCTGGTTTGCTACAGTGATCGTAAACTGCAGTAAGTTCAATTTGATTTAGTGGTTGTTATTTTTTTTTTGTTCAGCCAAGTGTAAAATATGTGAGTGGTCCTTTGAGAGTGAGCCAGTGTTCCTGCAGCACATGAAGAACACCCACAAACCTGGAGAGATGCCTTATGTATGCCAGGTAAGTTGAGAAAAATAATCTTGATGAACCTTATTACCAGTCTCCATTTATAGCTGATTTTCCACCGTCGTGCCAAACCATTCTCATTCCATGCCGATCCAGCTCAGCCGGTACAGATATGGTATCGTTATCCACTGTGGGGCTTCGTAATATAGATGGGCTAGTTGATGCCTTGGTATCACTAGTGTTTATATACAATATAAAATGTAAATAATGACCGTGCTATGAAGAATGTTCGGATAATTTTTGTTTACCTCACTTAAATAGTCAAACAACTAACAAATCCTGCATGGCGACGTCACTACACGCATTGCTCCAACACATAATTCCAGGTTGAGAATGGTTTCGCTTTGCCGAACCAAGCTTCAGTGAAAATATGACTGGAACTGTTCCTTACCGTACGGCCAGATGGTGGAAATGCGGCTTATAATACTAGGAGTGTCTGTAATGTCTTGACACTTTCAGGTGTGTGAATACCGCTCCTCCTTCTACTCGGATGTGTTTAACCACTTTCGTACTTGGCATGAGGATACCCGCCACCTCCTGTGCCAGTACTGCCTTAAGGTTTTTAAGCATTCCACCAGTTACCAGCAGCACTATAATCGTCACCAGGTGAGCATAAATTATACTGTAAGATCATGAAAGATCAATAAAAATGGCATGCAAACAAATATTCAACACATTCTCATTTTGCAGTCTATTTGCTGTATTTGAAAATGTCTTATTAGTCTTCCTGGCAATGATAAAGTCTTTTGAAGGGGTCAAAATGGATGCATTGCTTTAATATAAAAAAAAAAAAATCCTGTGTTGTTACTGATTAACCCAACA
>SCHK01060745.1:240-17184 GCA_004124795.1 Poropuntius huangchuchieni
TTTGATGCATTTATAATCCGCAATTTATTGCAATCTATTTTACTGTTCCCTTTCATTCCAACTGTTACATATTATGACTGGGTAAAACTTGACTGTGGTTCATTTATTAAAGAATATTATACACCTCAAGGGTCATTCCTGTTATGTATCATATCTTTGTAACTGTAATTTTTAAAAAATGATTATGCATGTGTTGTACTTTATGAAAACATTTATATAACCTAGCTAATTCTTTTTTTATTGAGTTAGCTAAAGCACGATTGTCGATTTTGTTTATTTTGTTATATTTGAATAATCTTTTGAAATTTTGATTTCATACTATATTGTTTCTAGTTTTATCAAACAGGATGTTTTAGACACAAACCTATGTCACAAAACAAACTTAGTCTGAAACGGTCATTTTGATTATAGGATTTTTTACCTCAGACATGAAATGATTAAAAATGTATCTAATATTCACCCAATGTTCACTTAATTGTGATAAAACAAAACATGATTTCCATATTTAAAATATGGATATTAAAAATTGTTTAACTATTTGGTTATTATATTAACACTTAAAATCTAACACAAAAGTACCCAAGCAGACCTTTTTTTTAACACTTAAAAATACTCAAAATGTCATTACAGTCATTTAAATGTTTCTATATACGAGTATACAAAAAAGAAAAAAGAAAAAGACGAGTAAAGACATAAAAACCACGACTGCATAATAATAACCTTTTGTACGCAAACTGTACAAAGTTTGAATGTTGGCTACACCTTTTATTTCAGAACATTGATGTTCTCAGTGATTATGAGTGAGTGGAATAATGTGATATATTTGCATATTCAACGTAATTTGTGAAAGATCATCTGGACTCTGATAGGGGCAATGTACAAAACTGTTTGTATATATCTCCCTCTTGTGGTTTCGCGTGGTGCTGCTTGTGACTTATGTGGCGTAACAGAGACCTCCAACCGATAAACATCACAGGATGATGAAAATAAGATCCAGACACAATGAATCACTGTGCATAACATTAGTATACTTATTGACACTGTGATTAAATGCGTCCACAATTCGTTACCTATTTTACTGGCCAATAACGTACCGTTCATTTAAGGTTAGTGATTGACGGGTCATGTCCTCCGGCTGTTACTTCACTGCAGACCTGAAATGCTATGACCCTGGCTCCCGAATGTCCTGCTGTGCTCTCATTTATATAACTAAAATTTACATCCGCACCAGACAGCTTAAATGCGGCGACCTGCCTATTCTGCGTCACTTCCGGCGCTGTATCCCTTTGATATATAAAGCCATTGAATAAAACAAGCTGCGATCATGCGTAACTGAGACAGCCGGGGGGAAAAAGCGGCCTCACTCGGAATGGGAGCTGTTTTCCCTCTAAATGTTGACTTTCCAGTCCTGAATAAGAACTCCCTTTCTTTTAAATTATGAGAAGAGGTTCTCTAGGAATCACCTCTAGGGTTTTTATCTCATCATGTGGCATTTTAACAGAATTATTCAGTTCAGCTGTGCACAAACACTGTATTCTCAGAAACTACTGAATGTTGTTTTACTCAATATAGTAGGCTAACTCTTAATGGATGTATAAGCTTTGTAAAGATGTTGTGAACGATTTATATTGTGAAGTGATATACAAATAAACAATTCAATTCAGTGGATTAGGCTATGCAAAACTGTAAAGCAGAATTGTTTATTCTGGAAGTTTAAATCCATGGGAGTCAAAGATATGTTGATGTTGATGAAGATGTTTCATTTCAAGTTATGTCCTGACTGTGTGATATTAGCATACCTTGTTACCAGAACTGACTTACAATAGGCCTACACAATTTGCAAAAACATTCCCTCAGAATCTGTTCAGTGATTTAGATGTGACCGTAGCAAAGGTTACGTTGGTTTGCTTTACCTGAATTTGAACCTGCAAGAGTAAACAGCCCTGTTCAATAACAACTACTACAACGACCAATAAGATACATTTCTTTTATCAGCAAAGTGATCTTGTGACCATTTAATATCTCTCCCACTTTAGATCAAAACATTTCTTTTTGATCGTTAGATTACATGTTTTTAGTTTGGGACGGTCTGGTATTTCATGCAATAGCTACCAGCAGTCAGAACATCACATTTAAAACCCGAATGAGCAGACACTGCTTGAGGAAATCCTTGAAGACTATGTGAGGGTATACACAGGGTGACCAATCTGAGGTTGAAGTTTTAGCAGCTTTTGAGCAATAAACTGAAATTGAGTCATACATGAAAGCATAAATTAGAACTTTATTTTATTATTACAATATTACAAAAAAAGAGTAGCACAACTCTCACACTCTTCAGACTCTTCCCACGCATTCAATTGACAGCCACAGAGTGACAGATACGAGAAAGGCTTCTAGAAGCTTCCTCCAATTTCACAGCAATTGCAAAACGAAAAAAACAAAACAAAAGATTTAAATATGAGGAAAAAAAAAAAAACTAGTTCAGAATTATAAATAGCACAAATTGCAAAACTGAAGCTTTGAAACATGGAATAAAAAGATTTTGTTACAGCCCAGAACTACACACAGCTATAAAACAATGACGATAAAATATTCTTTATTTCTTCGTTTACATTATAAAGTAATTCTAAAGAATTGCTTTTCTATTCAACAAAAGCTTGAGTTAATAAAAATAAACAAGGAAAAATGCTGTTCCTTTATAGTCTATTTTTCAAAATCAGAATTCATTATACCTTTATTAGAATCATGCTTGTTGTCAAAGGAAAGTCCAAGGACCAAATACTTAAGGCTTCATGAGGGCTGTTGAGGGGAGGCAAACCAACAGCGAGTCAAGACAAACTGACCCACCAGCACACACACCCCATCCACCATCACACACACATGCCCATACACACCTGCGCTCATCACATGCACACCAAATCTGTGAACCCATATCCATATGCAGCCACATTCATACACAGTTATTACACTTCTTTAAAGTTACAGCAGTACAGTAGATAAGCCAGTGTACAATAAAATAAGCAATTCACCTGCTGTTTCACCTTTTTGACTTTTTTTCCTTTAAAAAGTCCTTAATTTAACCACAAATGATCTTGCAAGTGATCAATTTGGTCAATTCAAGCACACTTCACAAAAGAATCAGTAGCAACTCCTACTTTACATTATTATAAAGGATGAATTAGAAAACGCAGGATCATAAACCCTTGATTTGGTACATAGTTTCTACATCATAATATTAGTAACAAGCCTACAGACACCACCTTCAGTAGTATGTTTAGTCCTGCAAACCCACATACAGCTAAACCACATACGACCCACCTGAAACAGCACAACTCATCTATACAATTCAAGTAGTAGTTTCTCATATGTTAAGAAATAAAGGGAGTATAATGATCAGGTAAAAGAAAAATGGCACAGCTTTAACATTAAAACATCTGTAGCTCTTCTCGTTTGGAAACCCACGACAAGAGCTTTCACCTAGAATCAGTCTGAAAGGACCAGTGACTGGCATATTCCCGCATAGCTCAGACACTGAAAAAAAAGAAAGAAAGAAAGGACAAAGAACGTGTCATGCTGAAGAGGGAAGTGCTCCGAGTCTGTCAGCCATCTTGATGTTATAAGACAGGCTCAAAACAAAGATCTGTCAAATGAAAGCAAGTTAGTTGTCCAATGACAAGAAGGCCTGGTGCCCTCAGTTTAGAAGTGATATATTTCACAAGACATATTATTTTGAATATATTTCAATAAAGTAAGCACTAACACAAGAAAGACCCAGGAGCACTTGAGATCCGGGTAACTGGAGATAGATAAGACAGAAGTGGGGAAAAAATCCCTTTAGTGCCTTAAAAAAGCACTTATTAAATGAAAAAAAAATTGATCACTTGCAAGATTGAAAACACAAAACACTGCTCTTCATTAGACATGTTTGTATTCTCGTTTTTTCTTTGTTTCACCAACAATCATCCTTGAGATTTTGAGCTCATTTAGTTCCTCTCGTAATGTAATTTCATTAAGACTAACAGGAGGTGTCGAGGACGCACGTGTGTGGCTGACTTCACTGAGGAGAGACTGTGTCTGAGGCTTGTGGGCTGAAGCTTATCTGTACCCTGGGTGCTGGCCTTGCGTCTCAGAGGGGGGGACCACTACCCGGCCCATAGGGGGTGGCCTGTGCATTTTCCCCATCAGGATGAGATTCTGATCTCGGAAGCAGGGCGTCTGGAAGTCCCCTCCCATGCAATCTGCCGTTTGCATCAGATTAGTCTGCCCTATTAAGGCACCCCCTACTAATCGGTAATGGGCCGCTCCTCCCGCGGGGGCACAGTCCATCCCTGGGGTGGGGTTGGTATTGCCTGTGCCAGTGCCATGGAAGGGCATGGGGAGGTCCTGTGAGCCGGAGCTGTCGCTGTTGGGCGTGGGAAGAATACTACCCCACACCGGCGGCTGGTGGTAGTACTGCCCGTTGGTGTAGTGTGTCACCGCTCCTGGGGGCATTGCATTGTTGCTGTTGTTGGCAAGTGGTGGCGAGGGGCTGGAGGGTTTCATGGCATAAGGCTGCCCCATGCCCATTTCTGGGGGATAGGTAATGCCCTTGCAAGTGAGGCCAGGGTCACGATTCGGTGGTTTGCAGGGGTGTCCGCCCCCTTCCGAGATGTGCTGAAGGTGAGAGAGCTGATGCTGAGACCAGGACCTCATCTGCTGCTGTTGGGGATTTCGATGCGGTTGATGGCTTTGATGCTGTAGGTGCTGTTGTTTTATATCGCTGTGATACATGTGGTTCATCGTGGCCATGTTATGTGGAGGCATCGCACTCACTGGCGCAGAAGCAGTCACTTTATCAGGAGGTCCAATAGCACACGATGGGTGCATGAGGCCGGGAGCAAGCGCATTAGGGTTTCCCGCATGCACCGAGACTCGAGAACTGGCGTTGATGAGTAGATTTCGACTAATGGGACTGGGGTTGGCGATCTGCCCTTCACACATTGACGTGGCACTGGCGCCCTGAGCCCTAGCCTGGCAGAACTGGCTTATCTGGTGCACTATGCTGTTTAAGTCCGTCTGACGGCCCTGGTGGAGCCCTCCGGCCATGGACAATGGAATGGTTGAGGTAGAAACAGTCACGTTAGGAGGGGCGTCTGCAACCGGCAACTTCCGAGGACCCACCTGCAGGTTCGTAGGGGGGTTCTGCAGGTGCTGCTGAGGAAGCAGGATTGCTGAAGGTTGGTGGGCACCAGGGTGGCCTAAAGAAGGCGCGTGGGACAGAGTCTGGGGCCTCGGAAGGCCCTGGGGTTGCTGTGGCATGGAGGAGGGAGGTCGGTGTCCGAGTCCTTGGTGTGGAGGCCCAGGCTGTTGCAAAGTTTGGAGATTCTGAGGGTGTGGAGGAAGCCCCTGCGGATTCTGGGGCGCTCTGGGAGGCCCCTGTGATGGGTGGTGCAGGTTTAAAGTGCTGGCCGAGGTGGCTGCATAAGGGCCGCCGGCGGCATTCATTATCACCTCCGGGTGCAGACGTGCCCGTGTGCCGTCGAAGTCCTTGATGACGCCCTTGATGAGGGGCACTTTAACGATGGCAAGGAGACCGGTCTTGGCAGTGGCCTGAGAGGAGGGGTAGGGACTGTATCTGGGGCCAGCGGTATCAAGTCCGTTCACTGTGCGACGAACGTGGTTCCGCTGAGGGACTTTGACGCTGTTGGGAAAGATCTTGATGGTGAGAGGATTGTTGGCAACCTTTTTAGCATAGGCATCCAATTCTGCAGGGGTTGGATACTGAGCAGATCTCATCCTTTGTGGAGTGTCCCCTATATGGAGGAAAAAGGACAAAAAGAAGAAAATTATGCCTTGAATATAGTGGACAATGAGTTGGTATGACCTCCCAATATTGTACACAGAGCAGGCCAAGTTAATACTTTTTTCAGCAAGACTGAAGCATTTAACTGATCAAAAGTGACAGCAAAGAAATTTAAAATGTTACAAAAGTTCTAAATAATCCTTAAAAATGTACCAGAGATTCCCTAAAAATATTGAGCATCACAAATGTTTTCAACATTGATGACAATAATACATGTTACTTGAGCACCAAATCAGCATATTAAAATGATTTCTGAAGGATCATGTGACACTGAAGACTCAAGTAATAGCTGCTGAAAATTCAGCTTTGTAATATTATCCTATATGTATTTGTTTCACATGATATTACATTTAATTTTGAGCTCTTTATAATTGAATTTTTTTGCTCACTACCAATTTCTATTAATTGGTATCATTTTACTATTTTGACGACCTCACTATTATTCTAAAGCATCAAAAATAGAAATCATTTTCATAAGACTTATAATATATATATATATATATATATATATAAAATATATAAATTTAACCTCTTTCTTTAAGTAACAATTTCCAGTTCACAAATATACAAGTGACAAACTCACTTTCCAAAATAATTTAGTGTTACTGTAAATGTGGCACTTAAAGCAATATTTGATTTTCTCTACAGTACAGAACACAGTCTTTAGAGACATCAATTGCTCACAATCTGGCAATTTATACAAAACTTTTGAGTGTTTGGTGTTAAGTCACATGACAAACAGTTGCAGGTGAATGTTCACTTTCTCACTTCCTCTCTCACTAGTACCAGATGTAACATGCTTCCTGTAAGCCAGAGTGCGATCTGCTACAGCAGAGACCATTCACACACACACACACACACACACACACACACACACAATGTGAACACACAGACTGCCAGACAACGCCAATGCCTGTTAAGTACCTCTGTTATATTTAACAGCACCGCTGTGATGTGTCTGTGCTTGATTCTCTTACAGTTTCAGAGTGTGAATAAGAAATTAAAACCTGTCTGGCCCTGCCCCCAAAAATATAACAACCATGCATGTCTGCGTCTAGTGTGGTAAGCATCTTAGCCTCACATGTTATGTGCTCTAAATAAGCCGTCTAATTGGTGAGCCCTTTTTATCAATCTGTTTTTCACACACATATGTTCTTCTCTTCAGGATCAGAGTAATGCTTTTAAAAGTGAACATTAATGAGCTGAATTACTGAACTGGCTTTACATTCAGATATCTCTGCACACAATATAAGCTTTAAGAACAATGCTGTTCTTCCTGAGAGTGACATCCTCACCTGCCAGGACACCTTTGATTCGATGGGTAGAGAATAGAGGAGAGCGGGTGAGAGACAGAAAGAAAAACAAAAGGAAGCGAGGGATAGAGGAAAGAAATTGAGGATGATAAGTGCTCTCTGTGAAGCTGCTGTCTGGCTGCTGAAAGGGGGTCTTTGTATAAAACAAGCTTTCATCACTTGAGGGGAGAAGAGAAAAGAGAGATAGAGAGCGATAGAGAGAGACTTCTGATGTGCACCCACCTGCACTTCCCTTGCTCACACTGATATGGAGTTCACACACACACACACACACACACACACACACAGTATTAACATGCGTTTCTATGCGTTCCTGTCCCCCTCATCCCCAGTGAGAGGATAGACAGCCTGTGCTCTGTGACTGAGCTCTTTCATCCAGCCTGAGCGGATTCAGTCACTGCTCACAGCTCACACTGCCCCAACAAACACCTAAGACTTCCCACTAAACACTCCATAACAAACACCATTTTACATAGAAAGACATCAAACAAGAACATAAAGAAGAACTAAAACATGGTAAAAATCTAGATAAAAATAATAAGGGATGTTTTCCATCCAGCTTCAACAAGAATAATGATATTTAGAATTTTCATTTATATGTCCCAAACTAACAAAAAATAGGCCTAGTAACATATACACCACCGTTCAAAAGTTTGCAAACAAATGAATACTTATTTTCGGCAAGAATGCATTAAATGGAAATATTAATGATAAATACATTTATAATATTCCAAAGTTAAGTTAAATGCTGTTCTTTTGAACGTTCTACTCATGAAAGAATTCTGAAAAAATGTATTGCACGTTCCACAAAAATATTAAGCAGCACAACTGCTTTCAACATTGATAAGAAATGTTTCTTTAGCACCACACTGGCATATTAGAAGAATGATTTCTGAGACTAAAGACTGCTGAAAATTCAGCTTTGCCATCTCAGGAATAAACTACATTTTAAACATATTTAAATATTTAAACAGTTATTTAAAATCGTACTTTACATCACAATATTACTGTATTTTTATCGAATAAATGCAGCCTTTGTGAGCATGAGATGTCTCATTAAAATATCTTTCCGACCCCAAACCTTTAAACAGTAGTGTATATGTGGATAAACATTGACGTTGTTGTGGAAAACACATTATTTTTCTATTTTTCAGTGCCACTAATGATTTAAAAGTAACAAAACGGACCTTTAAAAAAGTCAGGGAGTTATCTACACTTTTCCATAGCCAAAAGCATTATCAGATACTGAATAATTAGTAAACATGCGAGGGGCAAGAGATGTATGTCTTTGTGAATGAAGGGCTGTTAATATGCTAAGCCAAATCTGTGGAGCTTTATGAATTCTGCTTCTAGCAAAACCCATCCTTACTAGCAAACACAAACATCAAGAGATACATCTACACATCAGTTCAAGTTAATGACATAGAGTACAGCCTTTTGTGAATGATTGGTGTCTGTTTGATGCAAAACAGGATACACAATCCTCATCTTCATCCACCAACACCTCACACAGCATTCAGCCGCCATGCCATTCACTCATCTGTCTTTCTCTGTTTTTCACACACATTCCCTCTCCCTCTATGTGGGCTGTTGACTAAACAAAATGGCCCCTGACATTTCTTAGCTAAATAGCTTTCCTGCCAATCTCAGGCCGTGTCAGCTGCCTTCACCGGCTGCCCACATTTGCTCACCTCCTAAAGAGAGAGAAGAGAGAGGAAGAGGAGGAGGAAGAGCCACGCTGGGCTCAATAAATGAACCACCGCAGGACTAGATCAAGCAGCGAGGAAGAGGAGAGTCATTATGCTAATAACTCACAAGGGAACGCTCTTTCTCTCTCACTTTTTTCCCACTGCATCTCTCTCTCTGTCTATGCCATTCTCCCCTGTTGAGTGACATCCCGGGGGAGGCCGGCCGGTGATAATGAGGAGTCAATCTTGTTAGGATTAGTCAACAACATACAGGGCAGAGGAAAGTGATCAGGTGACATTTAAACATGCACTGCGATGTAAATGTCTCAAGGGACTTAAGAGCTCAGAGCCAGATCTGATGCACTTCTCTTTGGGATTTGTATTAAAAGGGAAAGTCCACCTAGAAATGACCATTCTCGCATCAAATCTCTGTTCCAAACCTGTACAACTTTATAACGAGGGACACAACTGGACATATCAAGAGACGTGCTATAGCTGCTCTTTTCTCTACAAGTGAATGGTGACCACGGCTGTCTCTGGTCCCCATCCAATTATAGTAAACGCAAAAGCTACACTTCAGTCTAACAAATCAGTAATTCATCTAGAAAAAAAGCCACGAAAATCTCTTTTTTTGTAAAGTGAGACTAACAGACTTGAGAATTTAGCTCAGTTTCATCCAGGATGCAGCTTGATTGTTTTCAACATTGATAATAACAAGATTTTTAGCACCAAATCAGAATATTAGGATGATTTTTAAAGGATGGAGTAAAGTATAATATGTTATACTTAAAATACATTAAAAACATACTTTAAACTGTCATAGTGTTTCACAATATTACTGTTTTTACTTTATTTATGATCACATAATGCAGCCTCGGTGAGCATAAGAGATTAAAATGCAGTAGTGTAAACATACTGTATGAAAAAACAGCAGCTAGGACATTCTGCTTAATATTACTGAAAGTTCATTTTTGTGTGAACTATCCCTTTAAAATTGTTCTTTTCACTAACCTTTTCTCTCTCTCTCTCTCTCTCTCTCTCTCTCTCTCTCATCAGCCGTGATTTGAGGATCACAGTAATCAGCCAAACCCCAGGAGCCCCATTACAGACACACAGGGCTGTTACACAGCTATTGTCAGCCTTTTCTGTCTAAGTACACCATACACATCTCCTAACTGCCTTTTTCCCCTCCGCACAGACATCACACACACACTTTTAAACTCTCTTTAATCCAAGAGACTGCTGATCTGTGTGGGTGTTCTTATATTGTCTTATATAGGGTTATTCCTCACGGAGAAGCAAAGCCTCCTCCTTCTATTCATCTCTTTCTTCTTATCTAAAGCCATCTTTTCCTCCCTGCTCATCTCACCTTCTTTTCAGCTTCCTTTGAAAGAGTTCAGAAAGAGAGAGAGAATGCAACAGAAACCATGTTCTATTTAGACAAAAGACAGTTTTTTTTTTTGCCCCAATCTATGGCTTGTGTTCCTGCATTCCAAGGTATATTCTGGCTCTTCCTGTGTCTCCTGAGTTCCCTGGGAGAATCTGTGCCAGTGCCAGATGTGCTCCAGTAACATCTGGACCACAGCAGGGAGCACATGAATTTAAAGGGGCAGTTAATGACATGCCATGGGACGTGTAAACCACCATATGCATCATTACATTACATGATTTAAAGTGATTTAAACAACTGAGGCTTCTCTAAATCTTTCAGATTGCGGGGTTGAAAGTAGGGGGAATCTGGACTATGCAGATCATGGGTTGTATTAATAATTTGGTAAATTTCAGAAAACACTGTTTTCGAGCCTGAGACACCAAAAAAACATTATTATGACCTGCAGGTGTGTAAATGAAGTGCAGCCTTTGCAATTTGACAATCATACTAAGCAATATCTCGATTATTATAATTTTTTTTTTTTTATTAAGCATTCAGCTCTACCTTGAGGTAAATGCTTTTAGCATTTACATAATATTTTTAATTGGAGATGCAATTTAAATATATAAAATTGACAAAAGCCACATGATTCGAAGGTCATACTGAAATGGTCTTTGAGTCGTAATATATTGGAAAACAGCAATTAAACATTGCAGATATATTCTGAAGTATTTTTTTTAGGTTTCAGCTAACAGCTCTGCACTGTTAAGATAAAAAAATAACCTTTTTTGACAACCAGGTCCATCAAAGTGAAGGAAGGACTGGACGAAATGTAAGCTTATCTTCACACCATTTAAATGCTACTGTTGAAGCTTGATTTTCATTCGTTTTTGTCCAGTTCATTGGGATTTCCATGAGGCGTTTAATCTCTCAGAGCACTTAAACTATAAGACATCATTAATGCCCCAGCAAAGGATGTGGCAAACTAATGAATCCTTTACATCTACTCTCTTCACAGGCAAACACTCTGGGCCTGTAGTTACAGATCTTACTTCACCGTCTTACTTTGTGTGTAGTGAATGAAATGAATTTCTATTACCGCTCTGAAAGAGGCATCAGCATCAGAGGTATGCCTCCATTTCCTTTCTCCTACCTGTTCATCCCCCTGTAGTTCCTGTAGTTAGTAATATGACTCCATCTCTTTCTGTATTCCCACTAGTTAGAAATACGACTCCCGTCTTTCTGTGATTTCTGCTCTCTCCTGCAGTTAAAGATATGTCTCCAGCCTCTCAGTAATTGCTGCCTGATGAGGGTCTTCCTGAGGCGATGTGAGACTCATCAGTCTCCGGGCCATCGGCACTCCCCCGGCCGCGTGTCTCCATAGCATAATTTGTCATCCTGATGGAGAGCTAATCTGACAGGATGTCTGCCCACAGACAGAGAAGGCGAGATATTCTGTCTGTACGTATCCTTTATTTCCTGCACTGACTCAGTTTCTCTGTTTGTCTGACTCTCATTTTCTCGCTGCCTCTGTATGCCACTTATCTGCCTCAATCTATCTCTCTGTGAGCGGTGTGGTTCAGCAGGTGTCTGCCCTTGTAAACCGCCCTAATAAAAATCCTGGGATTTGACAATCTGTCTCTGGAAATATGCTTTTGCTCAGCAACGACAGCTCTCTCTTTTTCACCAATTCCATTTCCTTTCTTTCTCAGTTCTGTTTAGTCTCTCGTCAGACATTTAGCTCTTTTTATATATCTGTTTTCATCTTCTCATTTCTTAAATGCATTTAAATGTCATCGCTGACAACATCTGTATGAATTTGTGGCATTAAAAAAAAAGACAAAATGCACAGCATGAAAGAATTTTCACATTTTGTTCATTTGAGACTGCGGAGAGAAAGGTAAACGGGAGAATGAAAGGAATATTCACTCAAAATTGAAAGTTTTGTCATAAGATATTCACCCTCGTGTCATTCTAAACCTGTGTGACTTACTTTCTTCTGCTGAACACAAAAGGATGCACTTTTTTCATGCCAAAACAAAAAGTAAAAGATGACAAAAAGCGCCATAAAAGTAGTAATTATGAGTGATGCGCTTTTGTGGTTTACATGATTTTTTTTGGGGGGTTGTCCTAAATCAGCTTGTTTTTGGTCAGATTTCATTCATTAAGGATCACATCATGCCCAGTTTACAATTGTTTTGGAAATGTCTTGTTTTTCCTCACGTATGACATGTAGTGTATTCATTGCAAATCTATTAGTTAAATCTAGCAGAAAAAAATGCAAAAATTAGTTAAACCATTGATTTTAAATTTGAAAGCAGAAGTTCATACCTAAAAAGAAATTTAAGTTGAAATAAAAAAAAGTTGTGAAATGTGTTAATATTTATAAACATTTTTAATCTTACCTTTCCATAATTTTTTTTTTTCATTTTTGTTAAAGATTATAGATTATAGTTTAAAGATTATATAAATATTTTTATTATATTATATTATATTATATTGTGCAAGGAGGAGACCAACATATAAGTCATTATTCACTCAAACTCTGAAAGTTTTACATTTAAATTTCTGGCTTTTTCCACATAAAAGTCTTCAGTAGACTTGGAAAATAATGTTATAACATATTTCATATCGACTACTGCTATGATGCCTTTGTGGTGCTTTTTGTGATATCCAGCAATCATTGCATGGAAAAGAGCAGCATCCGCATTCTGCTAAGCATCTTATTTTATGCTCAAAAAACAAACAAACAAAAAATGATTTAGAAACACATGTGTGAGTAAATGACCACCAAATGTTTGAACTCTGTGTGTTTTGTGTTTGCACTCACATTTCTGAAGTCCAGTGTTCATCTGCGAGTGGGGGTGGAGCTGAAGGGAGAGATCACCTGGCCCTGGCAGACAGGCCAGCATCTCATACACACACACACTCACAAACACACACTCACACACTCACTCACTCACTCACACACACACACACACACACACACACACACACACACACACCCACCCACACCCACACTCACACACTCAGTCACTCCTAGAGCAACATGGGCCACACACTCCTCCTCACACTGTAGAGAAAAAAGAGAGAGAAATTAGATGTTACATCAAATACCTCAGTCAAGTTCAATATTGTCCGAACCTAAAACAACATATTGTCATTGAACGTCTTTCTAACTGCAGTGCTACATTGGTTAGCCCCGCCCACAGTAAACTCTCATTGGCCCAAAATCTCACTTTGCATAACTGTTAAACATCAGATATGTTCTGATTAGCTGTGACTAGGTGTGGTTTTCACGCATTCAATGCAGACAGAAAAATTACTTATTGTGTTAATTGTGGTTATTGTTAACGAAAACCAATGCCATTTAAGTTGTTTTCGCTAAATTAAAATGTTACGTAAAAATTTTATTTTAACAAACATAAATTAGAAATGTTGCCTTGGCACATGACTAAAATAAAACAAGTTCAAGCTGAAGTAATAAATTTGCTAAAAAATAATAAAACCAAAAGTTTTAAAATGTTAATAAATACTATAATAGCATATCAATAACATTAAAACAATACTGGTTGTGTTACACCTTGCTAGCTTTGATAGCTTTTCAGATTTAGATGATTAAAAGCTTTCACAGTAAAGAACAAAGTCTAAATACAGACATTAATAATACATTAACACATAGTTTTAATATAATGATATACACTAAAACAATTAATGTAAAAACAAAGGAATAATATGATAAAACAACTCTGAAATACAAACTTTTACTAGGTCTTCATTATTAAAAAAAAAAAAAGTTAAATATTTGTCAGTAATTTGATTTTCAACAAAATTATATTCAAAACAAACTAATTAAAAATGTCTCTCTTGCATTTTTTAAAAAAAGCGTACTGTTAGAAAAGGTGCAAAGCTAAATGACTCACAATCATGTTTTGGATAATTTTCCAACATAACAGGAGCAATGAGACAATTACCATCTGTCAGTTTGACACACACATTTTCACTGCATTCATTAAATCTCAGCAAGTCTTCTAATCAAGTGTGTCATGAGGAATGCATCCAAACATCAATTCAAATGTGCGATTGAGTGCAATTTCACACATATTTATGTGAAAAATGAATTGCATGGCAAACAGAGTTTCCGTTGCAATTTCAAAAAGAACCAGTGATAAACCCAGCTATGATAGCTTCAAAGCTTTGGATTCGCATCAATTAATCAACCAACCCATCAATCAGGTAAAGCCTAGGAAATCAAAATCTCCTTCTTTAATCATCCTCTCTGTCGATTCAGAGCAGCAAAAACCCCTCACATACCTTTCCATTCCAAACCACTCTCACTAACCGTACAGCAGCAGGCAAAACGCACTTCATATCAAATCTGAGGTTCAATTTAACATCAAACATACCAGCCAGAGTGCTCTGACCGTGCCCCAGGCTCTTCATCTCGCTCTCTCCTCACCTCCACATCTTTGGCCCGTCCTCTCGCATGAATGGTGTGATCTAGAGTGACCTTTGCTAAATTCCAAACTTTCACATTTTAATTTTTTACTTCAGCAAGGCGAGAATCAGACCACTGAGAACATTTCCAACACCTCAACCATCAGTCATTAAACACAATGAGTTAGTGTGACTGTGTGGGCACAAATCCACATGCACAGAATGGGAGGAATTGTCCTGACCAGCTGTCACTGAGACAGGATGTTCTGTTGATTGCTTGTTTTTTGGGGGTTTTTTTAATTTATGTGGTATCTACCGGATAGCACCATCCATCTGTGAAATGTGACTGATTCAAATTGTTCTCTATATAGCATTTGAAAGTGCCTGTCCACTTTTTTTAGCAGCCTTGGTTTCAGAAATTTTTTACAAACACATATTTGTTAATGATTTTTGATATAGATGATCCAAAACAACGTCCCCCAAAAACTAATCTTCACCACTCTATGCCAATATCCTTTAAACCACGAAGTTTTACCCTTTTGTCAGCAAGAAATTTAAATCACTTAAAAATAATTAAATTTGAAATGACTACTTTTTCTTTTATGTATTTTAATAAATACAGTTTAGAATACATATGTTGCTTGATTTTTACATAAATATGTTACTCTGAATGACGGTGAAACGTTATTTCACCCATATTATTTTGACAAAGTAGACACTTGCTTTTAATACACATTCTACGTATATGAAATCACTACTGTAAATTTAATTTGATGGGAACACGACAATGGGATGTCTGGTCTTTGACCCTTAAAGATGTTTATTGGGCATATTGAAATAATATTGGTCATACTTTATTTTAAGATCTAATTCTCGGTATTAACAAACCATTAACTTCGACTTTTGCCTCAAACTACTAATTTGCTGCTTATTAATTGTTAGTAGGGTAGTTGTCAAGTTTAGGTACTGGGTAGTATAGAGATGTAGAATAAAGTAATGCAGAATATGTGCTTGATAAATACTAATAAAGTTAATATGTTAAGCATGCTAATAAGCAACTGGTTAATAGTGAGAATTGGTCCCTATACTAAGTGTTGTGTTACCATAATATATTTTTAATTTATTGCAAAATAGCCATTAGTATGGAGACTGCACTCTATAACAACAGACTGAACATTAAGTATCTTCTGATAGGCTGTGATCACATTGCAAAGCATGTTGGAGTAACGTAGACACACAATTGGTTGGACACTTGTCATATCGCACCTGGTTAGGAGACAGTTTCAGTGTGAATGCATGTGGCTCAGGTTGTTTTACTCTCTATGAAAGAGAGGACACAAAGAGCAACAACAATGGATATTGCCTGGTAATTTGCGGTGAGAAACCCCCGCATACAGCCATGCACTACATCCTCTCACTACACACTGACACTAGACAAAAACAATGTATTAAAACATGTATAAGCAAACAAACAGTTCAGACAAGAAGCAATTATGCACCAAACAACTCTGACAGGGCAGCACAAGGCCGGCCAGCCAGCCAAAGCTGGGAGAGAGAGCGAGAAATAAAGAGTTTGTATGTAGTGAAAGGTCATGAAGGCAGCTCATTAAAATCCTGCCAGTGCACTAACAACGCAGCAGGGCTTGATACAAACATCACTCGCTCTCCATCAAATATACCTGAGGAAGAGTTCTAATCTGAAAGCTAGTGAACTGCCTCACTGTATGCTGTCTGCTGTCGTCTGAGTGAGCTTTATAAGTGAATTTTTAGCAGCTAAATTTATGTTCCACGAGACTCAACCCAAAATTGACATCAATAGTCTGCCGTTAGAATATTGCTAAGCTAATGGCGCAATACTCTTATAAGTACAACAATACATAGTACACATAAATGTAGGGTAAAACAATCAACTCTAAATATACCAAGCTCTTTTTATCCACACGTTTCAATAGTGAATGAAACAAGTTCACTTATGATCGATATTTCTCTCGTCTCTTCTTCCTTCTTCAATTGATTTTTTGACTGATGATGGGTCATTCATCTGTTCCTCTCAGCCTGAATCTTTGATTTCTCCCCTGTCCCCACGCAGTGCTTGTATGTGTGCTTAGTCTCACAAACCAGTCCTGTCTAGACGAAAATATCTACAGAGATGAAAGAACTATAACCGGAAGTATAGCAGTGTTTGTTAGCCAGTATAGTATTTTTAATTGTGCATGCTTATTGTCCTTATTTAACATTTAGATGACCTTTGCCATCATCTAACACTTCCTTGAAGTCCATCTTAAAATTAAT
>SCHK01060809.1:312-13090 GCA_004124795.1 Poropuntius huangchuchieni
TTTAGCTAAATGCTCTTCTTTAGAGTTATTTATTGAGTTTATGGACATTGAATGGCTTTTCTTAAGTAAATGTAACATTATGTGCCATATTGTTTACAATTGACATCTTTCTGTGGGTAAAGCACTGATTGTGCAATCACATTTCAGTAAGGTGTACCGTTTTGGCTGAAAGTTTTCAGTTGCTGAAATTTCAGCAAAAAAAATAAAAAATAAAACAACAATAAAACGATCATAAATATGACTCATACACTATATTCAAATTCTTCAGAAGCCATAAAATAACAAATGCATGAGGAAAAGACCAAAATCTGCAAGTTTCTCAAACAGCTTCAGCTCTAAACTTGACAATATGGCTAACAGCTAGAATAGGCTCCTTAAACAAACAAAGAAAATATGCATCCGCACCTTCTCGAAAGGAGGCTTAGAACACATTCGTTTTAATTGAAGCGCATCTGATCTATTACGCCGGCCAGGCGCTAAACAAAAGGCTATTCTGGGCCCCGGGAAGCTCGCTACAACCCCACGCCGAATTAACATGCTGTACGTTTCCCTCATTGTGCTGGGTGATTGCCCCAATGCATCTTCTCGCTCAGCTAATTAAGTGAGTCTCTTCTTTGTCTTGCTGTACTCCAGGAGCCTCTGAATAGGAGAGGGAGGCAGAAGAAGAGAGGCGATGCCAGCGCCTGTGCTTGTTTATCAAAAGAATGGGGCTTATTGCAGGACAAATGTACCATAAAGGAGTGTAAACGGCACAAGGTGGGTGGGGAGAGGCAGAAAGACTGTGACTCAGTGGTGGAGTTTGTAATACGCCTTTAACAAGATGGTACCTTCTATTGAAGACGAACCCGGGAGAGACGCAGGGTCCATATTCGCTAATAGACTGCGCGTATGGGCCATAAACGTGTATTCAGACGGGTGAGCTCTACAGAAGGGGGAAAACAAACATGCAATTAAAACTACTAACCATTTTATGGGTGTTTCAACAAAACACACTAAAAACCAACAAAGATGCACACAAAAAAAAAGTTTTTAGCATTCTTCCATAATTCATATTTTAACAGGTTTTACATTGACAGAAAAAAGGTGTCTTAAAGCTGAAGTATGTCATATCTTCAGTGTTAACATACTTGATTAATATGAGTTTTATCTATCTATCTATCTAACAATCTATCTGAATATCAATCTATTTATTTATTTACTTATATCATCTTTATCTATCCATCCATTGATTTGATTATCTATCTATCAATCTATCAATCTATCATGACTAAAAATGTATATGTCAATATTTGGGGAACGGACTGATCTCTGAACAGCAGGTGTCTGTCTGAGCGTGTGCGTTCACCAAGTCCTGGCTAGCTTGTTAATTTGCAGAATCTAGGACTGTTGGTCTAGAACTAGACAATGGCCCCAAAGTGACCGAAATTAGAGTCAGGGTCTTTTCTCGCTGCCCACCCCGTCTCCCCAGTCTGAAGGTGGCTGTGTGTACACATGAGTGCGGGTCCGTCTGTGTGCACACACCAAATAAATGAGTTGTGTGTATGCATTGTCCGCGTACACAAGCCCAGTGTATATATTAGCAAAGTGACTTGACCCTGGCAGACTCGGGCCACTGTTTTGCCCCATTGCTGGGTCGTGGGAAAAAGGGGAGACCTCCTTTCACAGCTGCTCTGGCCGTTGCATTGAACCAATGGAGGCGCGAACCCTGCCGCCCCCCTCCTCGCCGGTCCCATTCACTTCGCAGCCTGCTGCCTTTTCATAACGTCCCCCTCTAAACCGCCCTCCCTCCTCTCCCTTACCCCCCCGCCACCCTCATCTTCATAAATACACTTCACTATTGAAGCAGTGTTTTGCATGGCAATGTCACAGAGGCCTTACTCAGCTTGGCTAGCTTTTCTATTCTTGAAAAAATCCGTCGATTTCTGCACCCGCTTTGGACATCGCCAGCACACAGTAACCACTGTGAGAAAATGTGGCTTTTTTTTAGCTTTTAAGCATCAATCTGTTTTCTACAGAGAAATATAGGCTTTAATTTATGTTAGCATATGCTAGCGCTATCAACAAAACCCTCCCTTTAACGCAACCCCCTTGAGCGCATTCATTTAAAGAGATTTATTTCCTATCAAGGCGTATAATGCAGGGGGTATAATTCAAATGAACTTACAAAGCGAGTTATCGAGCCCTGTATATGAATTCCAATCTATAAAGAATTTTCCTTTCTGTTTTTTCATAGACCAGAGGCTTTCAAACAAATGAAAACAACCATGAGTAATATACTCACAATTTGGTTTGGTTCACAGCATTCTATACAACGGTGAGAAAACCACTGCATAAATCTCTAAGCAAATTGTCGCTTAGAAACTTTCAGGCAGACAAATTCACAAAAGGAAAGTTTATGACGCAATGCTGTTTTGTTGATGAACGCAACATTGTGATGCTAATATAGCTAGTATAATCACCAGTAAGATACTTCACACCCGAAATAAAGAGATTAAACTAGATTTTTTATGTTTTCTGAGGTAAATGTGTGTTGTTTTCCAATGCTAACCCTAAAACTGTCACAATATTAGAACTGGATGGACAACTTTACCAGTATTGGCTGATTTGTGTTTTGAGCAGTTCACAAAAATCTTGTCACTGGAATCCTGTAGGATATTTTTGTCTGCCAGGCAAATCTAAAATCATCTGATTGCTTAGGAAAGTAGGCTATAGTTTTTATTTACACTACCACTCAATATTTAGAAAAGAGGATTTTTTTTTAGGTTTTTGAAAAATGCCTTATGTTCACCAAGGCTAAATTATTTTATTTCAATAAATAAAAATGTCACATTTAAATTAATAGTTTATATATTTCATAATGGTAAAGCTGAATTTTCAGCAGTCATCACTCCAGACTTTACTGTCAACACAATCCTTCAGAAATCATTATAATATGCTGATTTAGTGCTTAAAAATCATTATTATCAACAGCTGATTAATATTTTTGTGGACCCCTTAATATTTAATGCATCCTTGCTTGCGGAATAAAAGTATTTTCAGGAAAAAAAGTTATGACTGCAAAGTTTTCAACAGTAGTGTCTCTTCTAAATAAAATATTATTGTAAGTATGTGACAAATAATCATTTTTAGTGAGAAAATTGTCTTGATCTAAAGCACTTGCAATCAGGGGGTTTCCTGCTTCTCCCATCCCAAGTTTACCCATAAACATTTGATGACATTGGTTCTGTCCGTGTGCAGCATACACATTCTAACAGAATATCAATAATTCCTGATACATTTTCAAAGCATTGCACTAACAGCGCAATCTTCCGTGGCATTTACAAATGGTAATGGTGCAAGTCAACAGACAGAACATCTAGAGAAATCTATAGATTTCCGTGCGTGCGTGTGTCGCGGAGAATTTGTTTATATATGCTGCCTCTTCCCTCTCATACGTGCATCATTTCAGAAAGTCTGCTTTGCATTGAACTATCGAACCTTGCGTGTGCGATATTGAGTTCTTCTATAAAAAGTGGGGGCTCGTCCGGGAACGTGAAGACGAAGCAACAGCCCGGGATGAGGGTGAAAGGTGGTTAGCTGGTATGGAGCGAGGGGGTTCATAGCCACAGGGTGCTAAGTCCCCTCTGATCCTCTTTCTCTGATTCCTCAATTCAATTCTTCCTCTGGGCGATCGTGATCTAGAACTAGGCCAATGTCACAGACTGTTTTTCTGGCTTACATGATGAGGAAAAAAAGACTCACTTCCTTTCTCTTTCTCTTAAACAACTTCCACTAGCCCTTTCCACCATTAGCATGTTAGCATGCACTCTCGAAAATAAAAGATACAAAAGCTGTGACTGAGGTGGTACTTTTCAAAAGGTACCAATATGTACCTTCAAAGTACTAATATGCACCCTATGTACATTTTCAAAGGTTGCCACCCTAGTCATAGCTTTGTGTGTGTGTGTGTGTGTGTGTGTAGCAACATGGCTGCTGGTATGTAACCCTATTTGATGCCTCCAAATCATTCTAGTGCATTAGCACCTGCTCACTTTTTCAACAACGTTGGAAGTATTCCATTCATTTTCCCATAGGGATTAAAAAACTATATATATATTTGTTAAAGCATTATAAGCCTTAACCCAAACTAAAAGGTGAATTACTACATTACAAACTTTTGCTTGAAGCAAAAACGCATTTGAAAATCAGACAGAAAAAGACAAAGGTACAGGACTGTGTACTTAATGCCTTTTAAAAAAAAAACTACAATCCCATGAAGCATTGCGAATGACATAATTAAATTAAAAACAAAAAACGCATATAAACATACAAATATTTAACTATCTTGAAAGAGTAGGAAGACCAACTTGATTATGTGATTTGCAGTGCTTTATGGTGATAGTGGAGCTAAAGAGCTATTTTGGTGCACTTTGCTTACCACAACTCTCTGATTGGTGGAATTTTCGTTAGTAACCGAACAGTTGACGGTAGCCATTGACTTCTTTAGTATTTTTTTCCATACTATGGAAGTCAATGACTACCATAAACTGCTTGGATACCAACACTCTTCAAAATATCTTCTTTTGTGTGCAAACAGAACAAAGAAACAACAACTCGAGGGAGAGTGAATGACGACAGAATGTACGGCTTATTTTAAAAAATGAGTTGAAATAATGCAAAAAGATGGCTTGAACAAAGGCATGTACTATCGATTAACAACCTCAAAGCTCACAGCAGGTCTATCTTTAAAGTTTTTGAGTTATCATTAAAAATCACTTTCCCTATAGAGAAAATGAATGAATGAGTTTTTATCTCTGAAACCTGACTGTTGCACTCCACTGAAATGTAGTAAATGCAATAGTTATCTCTCTGACAAGGGTAAAAGATCTCAAGGAAGCACTCCAATTGTAAAAAGACTTCCATAGTCTATATATTCCATATCTCCCCTGCACAATACAATATGAAATTATATGAACTGTTGCACTTCTATGGACTGCTTTCTGACTTACTTGCGCCACACTGCCTTCACAAGAGTGCCATAAAACGAGGCTACTTTCTTGTGTGGTGGCGTTAGCGCACTGAATACACTGCGTGGGAGAGAGTGGGTGAGTTTGAGAATTCTGTGTTAAGGCAAGAGGAGAGAGAAAGAGTGAAAAAAAAGGTGCTCATTTCTTTTTCAATCTGTGTTTCACAATGCATGTGTGCCTGGAGAATTGCAGCTAAAGTTCACATGGGGGAGGGAAGGTACCTGCCCCCCATCTCGCAAAACCCACTAGAGTTGGGGAGAGGAGGGGGGCTGGAGAAAAGGACAGAATGAAAAAAGTGCCATTGAACTCTGACTTGAGATTGTGAAGGGAGAGAAAGAGAGAGGGTGTGAGTCTGAAGAGGGTTAGAGAGAGGGCTTTAGGTGGAGGAGAGGGGGGTGGCGGAGGAGAGAAAGAAGGGAATTAGGAAGGTGAAGGACTGAACCACCCTCATAGCCTTTCCACATGAGCACACCTTATATACACACACGCCGCCGGGACTCCTGCAATATTTTAAAGGGATAAGGCTCTGAACAAAAGAATTAAAATATAGATCACACAAACGGCCTTCCCATCTCTTGTCCGGCAACAGTGTGGAAACAAATTGGATCAGAGAGCGAGCGAATGAGGAAAGCACTACACTGTCAAGATCGTAAAGATGCTCATCGCAATTGTTATGGTTCAAAACAGCGATAAAATAAACTACTATGATCAAATTCACATAGAAATGTTTAATTATATCCTTTAATATAATCCTAAGCAACGGATTTCAACTTTAAGATGGTCTTTTGCTAAGAATATTTGCAGAATATCAAATATAAAAAATATATGCATGTATATATAAGTAATTAAAATGACTACAAAAATCCAAGCAGAAAAAAGTATTGGTCCTTAAAGGGAGAAAATACGAAACACAGTGCATCCCATGCTAACCTCTGTCTCCTTGTTCCTGGGTAACACATAAACATAAATTTGAGCTTTGAAATGAACATGTAAGCCAATGCCTTGCAGGATACGGCTCTGACTGGAGTCATGTGACATAAGTCTGCTTTACTCCTTACCACCAATGAGCAAGGGCAAACGCTGTTGCCATAGTAATCCCTCCTATGTTTGCCATCCAGCATTTTTTGGGGGGAAAAGAAACCCGTTTTGATGTCACGCGAAAGCCAGTTCACCACAATATCTTAACAAAAATGTTCCCTTCAAAATGGCTTAACTTCAAATATGTACATTACCCAGCATCATCTACTCATGTTTCTAAAAGCAAATAATATATGGTTATTAATGAGGGATTAATATGCTTATATATGCTAATACTTGCCCGTTAATGACATAAACAAACGTACTCCTACAAGTCACATATGCAGCAACGGTGAGAGAACCTGTTACATATTTGTCTCTTAAACATGCAACCTCATGCAAAATGAAAGTCAAGGTCATATTGAGAGTACCATATCACTCACCTGATCTGAGGTCAGTTCATTTCCGTGTTTTATCACTGATTTCCAAGGTCTCCTTTTCCTGTAAAACCACAGAATAACACATCTTAGTGAATTCATCTTAATTTCACCCTGAAACGCGAGCATTTTTAGTCTAGCTTTGACTGTTTCTGGATATTTCAACATGATGTTATTAGCTATTTTATTACAAATCTGCTTAAATTTAGCAGATCTTTTATCTTTGTGAGGCTCGTGTACTGATGATCATTCACAGAGCTACTCAAGTGGAGCTATAAATAGATGAACATTTTTATAACACCTTTTTTCAAACATGCATCCACTAGAAGATCTTAAAAGGCAATCTGAATTCAGGTTTAACACTACTTTCTTTGTCATGCATGAGGATTCAGAACACAATGACAGCGAAATTATGCAGGGCTCAAAAAGAATATAACATGCTCTAAAATAAATATAGAAAAGCGTATTATGCAATAGAACCCAGATAAATCTTCTTATATAACCAGTAAAGAGTATTGCGAATTTCAAATTTGTTTGTGTTGCCAGGTTTAATAATCTATGCTCAGGGTTTTTATTTTTATTTTTTTAAACCAGGGGTCCACAGACCCTTGAGGGGCCCTGAAGGCACTCCAGGGAGTTCAAGAAAAGGATAAAGCTTTTTTTCCCTAAAATTTTCATGACATTTTTAACTATTTGAATAAACATTTTCTAATGATCAGTTCAGAAGTATATAAAATCTAGCCTACTGTAGCCTATAAAACATGCATTTTAAAATATACAGTTCATGACAGGCATTAATGCGGAACGATGTTTGTAATATGAGAAATAAGACTTTTTAAACGTTTTCTAAAACAGAACAAACGAAAACAAATTCACCACAGCACTAGCTGATAAATTAATAGCGGTAGACACAAAAAAAAAAACATTTCCTCACCTAAATTCTTTCAGTCCATGTCAGTTATCAAAACTCGCGCGGAATTAAATTTAAAGTGACTTTTGACGGTTGGCGCCTATAAAAAGCGCGCGACTAAACTTTAAAGAGACGAAGTAACCTGAAAAGAAAATATTAAAGGCTACTACTTTTCCTAATATTCACAGATACCTTCTGTGAGGAAAAACATATTTTCAACATTTAAACTGAAAACAAAAATCGTTCCAATCATTGTTAATTTCGACAACTTTTTAATCTAGTCAGCTGCTCATCTAAACAACATTTTTGTGCATCACAACTTCACAAGGCGGCGCGAATCACCTGAGGGGTTTTAAAGAGAGACTGACAAAGAGTTTGGGCACGTTGATGCCCAAAGGAGCCGTTTAGGTAGGTAGGTAGACGCAGATGTCGTGTTTTTCATTTAACGGTAGGCTATGTGAATTAATAAAACGTTTCATCAATAAATTAATAACACATGTTTTATTTCACTAGGCAATTTGGTAATCGTTTGCTACAGTATCGATATAGAGTTTAAAAAAAAAATCATGCGAGTCTGTGGTGTGTGTAAAATATTTTCATACACTGTATAGGGCCCTTTTAAATCTGCCAATGTAAGACTCCAAATAAAGGATGATTTTCGTTCCCATTTCACTTCTTGGATCAGAGGCCGTTGCTAAGATACCAACTCAGAATTCATAAGTTCAGCGGAGAAATGATTGACATTTGCTTTTTGAGGTAAAAATGAAAACTGAATAATAATAGATAAAAAGTCCCGTTTTATTGTGAGTAACAGTGCCTGTTTGAAAACTGATCTATTTGAATTAAATTCAGAGAGCGGTCTGCAAACAAAATGACACCAAAATACAAGGTATCTGGGCTAAATGTGTTATGTGTGCCTAAAGAATAAAACTTGTCACTAACACCAATTTTAATAATAGAAACTTAACCCTCTAGTACTGTCACTAAAGCTTCCAACACTGCTGCAGCAAACAGGATGTCAGCATTAGGGAAACAATAGAGATTATACAGCATGCACAATGTATTACCATCAATTTTTACACATACTACTATCCTAATGTAGCACATCATGTTCTAATAATAATTTACAAACTAAACCACAAAAGGATTCGACCCTAAAAGGGCTGTTTTTCAAAAGAGAGTAGTCAATTGGCAAACCGAATACATTTTATTACCACTGTCCTGACTGTAAATTAACTGCCCAAATGCATCTCAAAATGCTCCTAAAAGATTTAATTTAAAGCCACATTCTCTCAGCCTATAATCAAAACACCACTGGCCGATTTTGAGGCCTTGGTGCAAAAACTCTTGATAGTATATATACAACAAGCATTGTGTTCTTATGTCTAATCACCGTGTACTGAATTCACAAACAATCCCTAAAAGCATAAAATGGATTATGCACATTGTTAATAATAAATAAGTCTAAAAAATTAGTCCCATCATAGACACGTTAAACGCATTATCAGAACAAAATAAAAGCACTGCACAAAAAATTGCTCAAATATCACGTAAACCCCTCTTCGCAACGTCTCCCCTCATGTATTTTTAATCTGCAGTTGTGACACTGGGATGCAGAGTTGGTTACATTTAATTCAGATTAGTATTAGACGTAGACAATAGCAGTGCTGCGTATGCCAGGTGCTAAGACAAGACTCCATCTGCTGGGGCCCCTAACGCAGGACCAGACACATATTAATGTGGGAAAATGTCTGGGGCGCCTCTCAGACAGGCCTCTCGCTGCACCTCAGACTCTATTTGTGTCATGCATCTATTACACGTCTGTGCCCTCCCCCATAAATTACAACATCTCATGATTTGTGTGAAACCCAAAAAAATGTGTAAGCTATCAAGCAATTAATGAGACCATGAGAGGTCAGTTTACTCATTCCGCATAGCAACTGTATTTACCACATTTGTAGTATTTTATGCAAAATCACAAAAATACTCAATACGGAGATTATTTTTGTACAAAGAATTATGGCTTTTATATGTAAAGATCAATCTTGAAGCTGTCATATCACTCACTAACACACATTTCAGCCTTGTATTTATCATTATCACATCTTAGGATCAAAAATAGCTGTTGTGATGTAGCACTGACCAAACAGAGACATAAATTGCCAAAAACAACAGCTAGTATGTACTACAACCGATAGACGTAGGCCTATAAATACTAGAGTGCTTATCAGAGGCCTAGCAGTTTCATAAAAAGTAAAAAAATAAGACATTTGCGCACTGCATGTGTGTCATAGAATGATGTCATAAGCAGTCTGTTTAAAATAGCCTTGACATTTCATTTATGGCGTCATGAACGATTTTAGAATTTGGAACACAAACAAAATTCTGGAGGAGAAAACATCCACTAAGCACAATAATGGTCGAATGTTGACAGGTGTACAATGACGAAGTCAGTCTTTCACCTCTTTTTGTAGTCGAAGTGACCTGATGGAGTAAAATAGCAAACATTTTATAGTTTACATTCTATAATAAGCCCCAAACACAGATTATTTCCTAGTTTAGCCATTACCATAAGACACAAAGAGTGTCAAACCACACACACCTCCGAGGTTTGACTTTCCCATATTATATGAGGACCACGTGACCCACGAGATCCGACCAATCGGTTGAAACACCTCGATGAACCGATTCCTGTCATCCCGAATTCATACATCAACATCATCATCACGTCTATGATGGAATGTTGCCCAGCACAAGCACACTTGCGAATGAACGCCAAGTCCGTATCCGCCTGGATCTCAAGCGTTCGCGTTTCGTCAGCGTTCTAACGCGTCCCAATGTAGCCGGAGGCAGATTCCACGTAAAATCCATGTCTTCCACGTAGCTTTAGGTATTCCAGTCCTTCCAGATCACTGAAACGCATTAACGCAGCGCCAACTGCATGCCTACCGGATTCGATGCTCTTTGTAGCGGACATCGCCGTCTCCCTCATACCCCGACCATCCACATCCCTCCGGCTTTCCAGCCTCGTTCCTATTCAAAGCGCTCCGAAGTCTTTGGAATTAGTTTATACATTCGGTTCTCTAGCTTTATGATATCACATAAACTCATACAGCTAGATAACCAAAGAGAAAAACTAACCCATGTGTCTTAAAGGGACCGCCGCGTACGCCAGATGCAGCTTCTGTTGTGGTCACATGGAGCTATTGCATTCACTGCCGTGTGTGCAGCTCCGTTACAGTCTCACTCACTCTTTCAGCGCGCACACACACATACACGTGGGCTAAATACACTCATATTATGTGCGTTTAATAGTCTAAGGGCTATTGCGCAACGCATGCATTTGGACATCGAAGACATCGCGATTATTTACAATGTGTGTGAAACGCATGTTTTATTACCCAGTTGGCCTAGCAATGTCAGAGCTTTTTATGTAAAAAAAAAAAAAAAAAAACACATACATCTCCAAAAACCTCCAATCATCGGATAACTCCTTTGAATTAGGCTTAGCACTACAATAAGCGTTCAATACGTCCACGCGCGTTGACATTTACCAATGGCACGCTGTAAAAACACTCGTTTAACATAGCCCACGTCCTGTTTTATTTCAAATGATAGGCTACTGAAAAAAAACCACCTTATAAATTATCGTTTGGCTATTCTACAGCACAATTAGCCTACATATATTTGAGGCTATTCATGTCCTACTGGATGCATTATAGGATACTTAGGCTGTCATTAACAGGCCTACATTGGGTATCTAGATCCGGCCTATTAAATGGTTCACCTCGAAATATGAAATATTGAAAGGCACTCTAAAATACTTTACAATTCAACATGTCCTAGCCCATGTGATTAGATCTGAATTAAAACGGTGTAGATTATCTTAACATGCAACCGCTTCCGGAATTGCATCTACCTCAGATGAAGCAAACAAATAAAGCTGAATTGCTTAAAAATAGCTACACGGTTCTTTAATTGTTCTTATTTTCAGCTATAAACCCGTATCTCAGTCAACCAGGGGAAAAAATAACACATTTTGGTTGTTCTTGAGTTATAGCCTACAGTTCTTTGTAAATTAGGAAGTTCTTGATGTTTCATTGCAGGTTACTGTTTTGGTTTCTGTGTTCTTTAAAGCACCACAACACTGATGTTTTCTAAAGAATTAGCGAATAAAATGTTATCTGCAAAACTTTGAAAGGTTCTCGTAATGACAACAGGACTAAAAATACATTTTTGGACCTTAGTGGAACTTTTATTTTTAAGGCTGTATTGCCAGCTCTAGTAGCTATATCATCTAAATCAGCTTAATTAAGTCTATACACTCTGATTATGAATTTGGGGACTGGCTAGACTTAAAGAATACGTAAATATGAGATAAATANTATCATCTAAATCAGCTTAAATTAAGTCTGTACACTCTGATTAAGAATCTGGCGACTGGCTAGACTTAAAGAATACGTAAATATGAGATAAATAGCCTACATCTTAATAAATAAAACACAAACGGAAACCCCGCGAAGCAGGTTTAAATGAAGTTACGCTTGAAATACACAAGATAAACATTAGCTAACTCTCAAACACCGTGCGTTTAATGTCACAAAAAGAGGTACTCACAATTTCATTCCCCATCCAGCGTTTTCCAAAAACGTCCAGAACATCCATTTCATTCAAACGACAGCACTCACAAAAAAAGCGTGAGAACAAGTTAATCTCAAGGTTTACGGGGTTTACAGACGTCTTTTCGATGCCTCCGCGATTTATTTGCTAAAGTAAAGCCGTTAAGATGGAAATAAAATCTTTATCGTGAAATCTTACAGCTAAAAAGCCAAGCACGAGGAAGCGCAAGGCTCCGGCAGCAGCACTGAACGGGAGAAGATTGAACTGAGGGGCTCCTCTGGGCAGGGCCACGGGGGTCACACCGCCAACACAACTGTGATGTCACCAGCATTAACCATTAATGCTTATTGATACACATGGCTGAGCAGGGCTGAGACACCCAGGGGACGCGGCCGTGACCGAGCACTGCTCTCAGCATCCGAAAGACTGATGCTTAAGCTAAATATGACCTCCCTAACCTGCAACGTAATCTGTTAAGTTATTCAAAACGCATTAAAATATCATTCAGACCAATAATGATTTGAACGCACGTGTCCTATGATGAAAATATCTTACATTTCAAAATTAAAATTAATTTTGATGTTTTTGTGGGGCTTGGTGTCAAAAATGTCACTAGTCAAAATGTCTAGGTGGTGTAACTATTATTTTATCAAGACTGTAAAAAAATAACGTCTCCTTAAGAAAATTATGTTCTTGAAGAAATATTTGTAGTATCTTGAAATAATATATTGTAAGTATATTTTGAAAAAAAAAAAAATACATTTAATTAAATGAAGAGGCGAGGCCGT